>JAOTRC010000004.1:3555666-3566262 GCA_027497675.1 Cyprinella lutrensis
GGAGCACTTCCAGTTCCCCCTGCGCCAGTGCCACCATAAACTACAATACAACATCACAACTTCCCATTAATCACTCTAAGCCTAAACCAATTACATTGATTATTAAAACACACTGGTAGAATTATTCTCGTTTAAATACTTAAAAGAGTAGCTCACCCAAAAATAAAAATTATCATTCTCATCATTTACTCGCCCTAACGTCGTTCCAAACCTATAAGACTTTTAATAATTTTTCATTCATTCATATCTTTTAAAATCTAATTTTTGTCCCTAAAAGTCCATTCACTCAATTTTTCATGAACTTTTTGAATTGAAATGGCAATTTATGAATTGAGGAGTCTTCTGAAGAGACTTTGTATGATGAACAGATTCATCTTAGCTTTTCATTCACATTTAAAATGTATAAACGCATACATAGAGCACATCAAATATGGTATGACACACTAGATCAAACCTCTTTAGTTCTTGTGTGAAGCACATTTGAGCTTTGTTTAATCCATTTATCATAAAAAGTAAGTGTGTCTCTTTAGACATGGGTTTGGAACAACATGAGAGGTGAACAAATGAAGATCGAATTTTCCTTTTTTGCTCAACTAACTCTTGAATAGCATCTAATAGCTTTCTTGAATCCTTAGAGCTGGTGGTAAAGTTGCCATAATGTCTTCATTACCTGGATAAGGCTGTTGATATCCAGCACCTGGACCTACACCAGTACCATATCCAGGGACTCCACCTCCTGCAAGATCAACAGATCTACTGTAACTCTGTATCTCTATATCTGTTCTTTCAATGTGCTTCATGAAGTCAACTGAGAAGGTATGGATAAGCCCATTTCCTCAAAGAGAATTGAGGAGAGATATAATGCCTCATCTGGCTGATAGCACCGACAACCCGCAAGCAAACGTAAGTAAACAAAATCCATCCATCTGATGGGAACCAGTCAACACATTTTATATGCAATTTATGCTCATTCAGTTGCTGAGACCAATTAATAAGAAATTGACCCAAAAAAAAATCATGCGGTAATTAAAATTAATACAAGGAAAATTGATTCACACCTATGAAATAATTAATCTCAACACTGTAAAATGTGATCAGGTGAATTCATAAAAAAGCGAAGAAACCTGTTGCCTTAAAATTCTTAAGTAAATAAACCGTGCATATTTGAAAAAAAAAAAAAAAGTTACATGAAAAGTCCGCATACCGGTAGTTAATTTTTTTTTAATTATGCATGAAGTTTATAAACTGACTTGAATAGCAGGTTTCCTCACTTTTTTTAAAGTCAACTGATCAGTTGTTTTTTTTTTACAGAAAAGTGACATGTATGTATCCTTAACCCCTGAGTATCCTAAGTAATTTTATTACTATTGTTCATTTTACACAATGTTTGAACTTAATAATACACTGGTGTTGGCAAACTCGTCTGAGGTAGGCTCATTCATTTATGAAAAACAGAAGCCAGGATATAGAAACCATACACCAGGCCAAATAACGTTAAGTAAAATTTAATATGGTCTCTGAAAAATTTGAACAGGAAGATATTAACGGAAACTTTACCTCCACCGGTTCCTACTGGGCTTCCAGCACCTCCTCCAAGACCTCCAGCTCCACCTAAACCTCCATAGCCTACAACAAAAACAACATGTGAAGTGAGATCTACATCATCATCATTACCATATCATGTTGTTAAATTCTCTTGTGGAAAAAAAAATGCTCTACTAACTATAAGTAACTTTGCAACTGATCAATTAAGTTACATTTGCTTTACACATCAAAGTGTACTTGACAAACGATAAAAACATAAAGTCAAACCTTTCATTTGACATTACTGAAACAGTCAAGAAAGTGTATTTTTTAAGAAAACCCATGTGGCCTTTTATTTCATTTACATTATATTAAAAGTAACTTTTTTTAAATATTTACTTTGAGGATTTGAAGAACATTGCAAACAATTTCTTTTTCACTTTTAAAGGTCTCTTCCATAATCCAAGCCAGATTAGCAGATTTATTCATGGTGAATATAAATTCAGGCCCTAATGCTAATGTAATGATGACATTGTAATAGGCTAATAAGTCACAATTATGTTAATACTTTTAAAAATAAGAACCTAGGGCTAGTTGCATAAACACAGCTACTAACTTAAGACTGAGTCTAAGAACTAGCATGACTAACTAGCAGTTTATCAGTCTTCCTTTTCGGATTCAAAATAGATCAAATCTGCCTTTTTATGTGATTGAGTTATAGTTATGACCAGTCTTGAAGAACAAAATCTAATTCCATACAATTCTATAAATGTGTTACTCTATTCTACAAAAACATTTAATCAAAATTTTTCCTCTTTGTTTTTCCACCCTATGTTCAATGTATATTAAATTGCACGATACCTCCACCCGCTCCAACTCCTCCGCCAGCACCTCCTGGTCCAACTCCTAGACCAGCAACTCCTCCTCTCCCAGCCCCACCCAATGTTCCAGCTCCTCCATAGCCTGATCACACATGACATTTATTTTTTTTTAATCATGAATTTTGCCTGGATTGGTTATTGCGTCAGTAAAGTGATTATTTAATGAGTTTTACATACTTTTAGGTGGTTTTACTGCACCAGGACCATAACCAAGCCCTTGAAAAACAAATAAATATTAGAATATTTAAATGTAAAAAATTGTGAGAGAAATACACCCTGAAATGTGTGAATACCTCCAAGTCCACCGGCACCGCCAGGACCACCTCCATAACCACCCGGACCACCACCATAACCGCCCGGACCCCCTCCATAACCGCCTTGTCCTCCACCATAACCGCCCGGACCACCTCCATATCCACCCGGACCACCACCATAACCGCCTGGACCACCACCATAACCGCCCGTACCTCCACCATAACCGCCCGGACCACCACCGGCTCCACCAGGTGCTGTTCCATATCCGCCTGGGCCTCCAAGCCCACCAAGGGTGCCTCCTGCCCCATAAACTTTGATCAAAGTGATAAAGAGTAATTTAATATATGTATAAATATACAAACTGCATTTTTATTAGAAGAACTGTGGAATAGCGAGAATATTATCCGACACCTTTTCCTTGTTTTCCACCCACTGCAGCCCCACTGGGGAACCTGATGCCTGCAAAAAAGTTTAAAGAATATAGTTCTCGGCACAAGACTGGTCCATAAAATATTAGGGATATGGTGGCTTTTTTGAGTTACCGGCCCCTGGTAGGATCCCACCGGCTCCAAAACCTCCAGCTCCACCGTAACCTGCAATAGATTTACCTTTTGTAGATCTTAAGTTTCTAACTGAAGGCCAACAAAATGCTCATTATGTAAAACAATCATTTTCCCCTCAAAATTGAGATATTTACATGTTCATTAATTTTGTTTTGTTTAAATTTAGCATTTAATTATGTTTAATATTCCACAAAAAAATTGTTTGTTGATCTGATTCATGCGTTGATTACTTTTGCCTGGTTTCTGTGCTCCAAATCCTGTGCCTGCAGCTCCACCTGCTGGTAGCAGACCACCACCTCCAGGCAGAAGTCCTGCTCCAGATGGACCCACTCCACCTACACCTCCAACTCCCAGAGCTCCAGTTCCACCTGGACCACCATAAGCTAGAAAAAAACATTGACTTTAATAGATTCATCATTTTATCAAAATGCACATAGAGAGCTGGTAAATTACCTTTAGGAGGTTTAACTCCACCTGGTCCTCCACCAACTCCTCCTGGAACTCCACCTACTCCTCCCGGAACTCCACCAGCTCCTCCCGGAACTCCTCCAGCTCCACCCGGAACTCCACCTACTCCTCCCGGAACTCCACCAGCTCCTCCCGGGACTCCACCTACTCCTCCCGGAACTCCACCAGCTCCTCCCGGAACTCCACCAGCTCCTCCCGGAACTCCACCAGCTCCTCCTGGACCACTGCCTACACTTCCAGGTCCTCCTTCAATAGTGCCCGGTGTATCTCCACGTCCAGCAATGGCTCCACCTCCAATGCCTACAGTAAGTCAAGTAAAATAAAACTTTTTACAAATTAAAAAGCACCTGCTTGCCCAAAAATACGGAGACAGTAAAGGTAAAAGTGAATTGCATGAAGTACCTGGGGGTTTTAGTGGTTTGGCTCCAGGTAATGTTCCACTGTCACCAACTCCTAAGGAAGAAAATATAGTTATTTGAAGAGATTCAGCCACACTGGAACATATATTTACAAATTAACAAAGCATTAACATTTCTTCAAGCAATGTTAACCACAGACTTTATTTCCAGATAAATTTATAATCCCGTAAAAAAATTAAGAAGATACTTTTCAAAGGAAAACTCTCTGTGTAGGACCACTCACTAAACTGACTTGCTTACCTTGAGTCCCACCCCCTATAAACACATTATTAACTGAACAAGTTATTCAGTAAAGTTCCCTCTGTGTCATACACGTTATGTGTCTGAATTATAAATGTAAAATATTTTTAGATTAAGAAAAATCCATTCACAAGCTCAAAAAGTTTTAAAATAATGTTTTATTGGCTACTACAACCGTATGCATGAGACTCCTCCACCACTAGAGGGAGATGTAACATTGGCAAATTATAGTCTGACGGATGGAAAACAATTAACATGGCGTAGTTTGATAATTTTGTGTAAATCAGCTGGAAGAACTTCACCACCAACCAAAAGAAGAAACTGAGAAAATAATCTTGAGCTCAGTGATCACTTGTGAGGTAATTATTTTTAAAGTTTTGAAGAAACAGCTGCTATATAACGTTAGTAAACTGACTGACAGGAATATAATATAATTCCACCGTAACATTAAATGTAAATATGAAGAACCTGTTTTACCATCATTGGCTAAAAAATATAAAGTTATCCCATAATTTACTCCAAAACCTGTATGACTGATTCTTCTGGTTACCAAAAAGCTAAAAAAATTTTTTTAAAGAATATTCTGTCAAAACCTCATACAAGTATCATAGCTAAACGTTTTTCATCCAACTCACGGAATATCATCATGAGGTAATGTTTTGAGGTAACAATTTCCTTTTCTGAGGTAAATATTCCTTCAAAACATATATTTGTAAGCTTAATAGACTTTATCAATAAGTGTTGTAAGTACATTTACATAGTGGAGAGTGGAAAAGTACAAACATGGCACCTTCAATCCATATGTCCATAATACAGTGACCAAAAATAAATGGAAAAATGCAAAGGATAAGGATGTATATAAGCTCACTGAACAGGAAGGGTCTACCTGGTCTTTCTCCAGCTAATATGGGTATTCTTGTCCCAGCAGTTCCATCAAGCCCATCAGCTTCAGTGGGGCCACCAGTAACTCCTGAAAAATATTACATACTGCTAAGTTCCTATAATTTTCAGAAAGTTGGAAATCAAACTTAAGGCCATAAAATGATCCATTGTTCATTAAATACTTATAACACAAGCTCCAATGGACCCACCTGATCCCTCTATTGGTCCTCCAGATTCTAAAATGATCACAAAATAAGACTGGTGGCTAATGGGAATCGCCTCCTCGTGTTTTTTGTTTTGATTTTTTTTTTTTTTTGTATAATTTCAAAACGACAATAGTTTTTTCCAGATATATGGAGTGCAAAGAAAAAAATGTAGCATTTTCTTACCAGTCTTGGGAGCTTTTGTTCCACCTGTGTGTTTAACAAAATGTTAAAATTACTATGCAGGAACAAACCAATTAACTTACATAATTAACAATATAATTGATAGAAAAAAAACGAATGTCCTTGACCTCCATCACTATGAGTTCCACCATCAGGACTGCCAATCACTAAACAGGGATCAGATAAGACTGGTAGTATCTTACTAAAGTCCATTAAAGAACATTAATTAATGATTAATAATTGCATTACCTCCATCAACTCCAGGTTTAGGACCTGCTCCACGATCTGTTCCACCAGCAGTTGTACTACCTGGAATTGTTGGTCCTCCTGTGATGCCTGGTACCCCTGGATTTAAATGAAAAATTAGAATATTAATATTATATTATATTATACTGGAGAGACGGATTGCTAGATGAAATAAGCAAAGATCACGAACTCACCATACTTGTCTTCCTTGGTTCCTGAACCTTGTATACCTCCAGCCCCACCTACACCACATGAGATGAAACGCTGAGCATGTAAACAAATTCCTCCCTCTAGTTTAATCAGTGATCACCCACCAGTTCCAACTCCAGTTCCTGTGGCCCCAGTTCCACCAGTTGCTGGTACCGACCCACCCAGCACACTTCCAACCCCACCAGCTGGTTGTCCTTTTAGATGCAGATGCATGGGGTCAAATCTTAGCCGGAATATATGTGGTATTTTAATTGTGAAAGTTAAGTGTTTTACCATATTTAGGTGGTTTTTGTCCTCCTCTGTACCCTTTAGAATGAAATATAACAAAACGGTTACCAATTGATTTAAAACAGTTTAGTGATCAGCTTTGCACATCTAGTTTTTTAAAACTTTACCTCCATACCCCCCATATCCAACACCAGTCCCAAGCCCTCCAGGCAGAACTGGAAAAAAGTATTTTAAACTTATTATTCAAATTCAGCATACAAAACAAAATGGTTAAACGTGATTTAATGACTCGTAAGTGTAAGTACACATTGATGGCCTAAGACACGAAACGAGCGGTTTGTGTGAGAAAACAAACGGTATTTATATCGTTTTTACCTCTTGTAATCACAGTCACGTCCAAGTGATCTGAGGGCGTGGGCGCTTTGTGGCTGTGGTTAAAAAAGAGGTAAAACCTATATAAATACTATTCGTTTTCTCACACAAACCGCTCGTTTCGTGTCTTAGGCCATCAATGTGTACTTACATTTATGAGTCATTAAATCTTGTTTAATTTGGACTTCTCTGGCATGCTCTTTGAGGTGGTGACCATAGACCTCCATTATGTGACTGACAGACAGGAACGGTTTGACCTAAAAATATCAAGACACCTACATCTTGGATGCCGTTGAGGTAAGCTAAAACATACCAAAAAGTGACAGTTCAAAGTGAACTGTCCCTTTAACATCTGGTTTGAACGGAATCAGACGCCACTATCCGTATGACGCAGCGACACAAGAGAGGCGAAACGAGAAAAAGCCAGAGGCAAACCAGCGTCGAACGGAGCGGGAGATTTCATTGTGTCCGTTTGGATTGACATCAACAGCAATCGCTTGTTTCTGATTTATTAGATAGTCACGGAAATTAATTCCGCTCAGAAATGCATGGTTGGGAATTGGATGGAGAAATTGTGCGAGAGAATCCGCAATTGTTTTTCTCTCACTGTCCCTCCAGAGGTGAAGATAACCGCTGATCTCCACACTATAAATGAAAAACGTATTGTATACAGACAAAGGAAGGGTCGCTCCAACCAGGCTGTAATTAACTTTTCTATCTTTCTCATCAATCCTGAGAGCGGCCCCGAACACCCATTAACAATATCCCCAAAACTGCCTCGAGCCTCCTACAATGTAGTGCTAATGTTTGGCAGTTTATATGATGGAGATTACTGGGTTATATTCTATTTGCATACATGTTTCTTCCAACTTTGTGGTAGAAAATGCAATGCGCACATCACAAATTTAGCAAATACAAGCAATTTTGTACATTAAGCTAATGGAAAAAAGCCATGCCCTCAACAAGAATATTTTCATGACTATATAATGATATATAATACCACAATATATACTAGGTTAATTGACACACTTTTCATAGAATTATTCCTTATTATCTAGAATTATTACCAGGGCTGTCAAACGATTAATCGCAATTAATCGGATCCAAAATAAAAGTTTGTGTTTACATAATATATATGGGTGCACTGTGTATAAATATTTTGTTTGTGTGTGTATATATATATATATATATACACACACACACACACACGCATGTATATATTTAAGAAAAAAATATTATTTATATTTAAAATAATTATGTTTATATATAATATAAATTATATATAAATCTATATACGGTATATGCAAGAAAATATTTCTGAAATAAAAACAAGCATGTGTGTGTATTTATATATGTAAAATAATTATACACAGTGCACCTACATATATTATGTATACACAAACTTATTTTGGATGCGATTAATCGCGATTAATCGTTTGACAGCCCTACCATTATGCACGGTATAAGTAGTAAGTAATTTTAATGCATTAATTTGGCTTTCTAATGCATTGTATGATCTTATGAATAATTTCAACCACATTTATAATAATTTTCTATTCACTGTAGACCTTTTATAAAGTATATTTCATTAAAACACATGGCAAACAACCAATTTCAGATGTAACAAGGAATCTGCTAATATTCTAATGCATTTCATCTTTGGTCACAATCATTTATGAAAATATATAAAATGCATTAATTTAGATTATGGATACCTTTATAATACACATAAAGGCTTTAACTCTGATACTAAATATTTAACCCGGTCTAGACATTTCACTCTGATCTTTTATTTATTCTCTATATCAGTGTCACTGTTTCTGAACTCCCTTAAATGCCTTCATTGTATTACTGAGTTCATTGCTGGGAACGAACTCATCACAATATTCATCATTTAAATAATTCCTGCTCAAAGCATCTGCAAATAAAGGGTAGAGGCCTGGTTGAGTTAGTTAGTGTGTTGAAAGTCACGGGTACTGTAAGGGGTGTGACATTTCCCAAACGCAAGACAGTTGACCAATCACAACACACTGGTCCAGCCAACCAATCAGAGCACATTGTGTTTTTTGGAATAAGGTGTTTCATAGAGACAGGAAATAAACAAAGCCTTACTGAAAGACTGAGAAGAGGTGCTGCAACAATATCAAATATGTGAAAAAAGTTGTTTTTTGAACATTTAAGCTTGTAAACCTATTCTAGTAGACTTCTTAAAGGGTCCCCTTTATTGTTGAATGTCTTTTATAAGCGATTCCTCTCTTTCAGGTCCTCCTCCTCCTCTTCCTGCCCTGCAGCCCTCTGGTATGGACGCCCCTCCGAACTCCATGACCAGCTCTGTGCCGACTATAGTCACGTCAGGGATCCGGCCACCGATCACCCAGCCTCCTCCACCTCTGTTCACATCAGGTTAGTGCTCATAGATGTGTCATGTTTAATACAGTGATTGACTCTGAAGGTGTTTATGTAGACCGTCATATCTTGAGCCTGAACTTATATGAACTGACCCATAATGATTGTTATTGATCTGTAGACTCATTTGAGCCAGACGTGTATAATCCAGAAGCCCCAAGCATGACCTCGCGGCCCATGTACAGACACCGAGTCAACGCTCAGCGGCCCAATCTGATTGGTCTGACCATGGGTGAGGTGGATCTGCCCCACAGAGGTGAGCACTGGCCTCTCTGCTTAACCCGCTCTTCATCAATGTAATAAAGCTCCTATTAGATTTTCTTCCCTCTTTATGTGTATGTGTTAATTCTTGCAGAGAAAATGTCAAACAACAACAGCACTCGGATCGTTTTAGAATCAGACTCCAGGAAGAGAGGAGCAGGACCGCATGATGGAGCGATTCTTGCTAAGAAACCCTGGTTTGACAAGTAAGTTGTTATAAACATTATCTACATAAACAATTAACGATTTAGCATAAAACTAAGTTTCAGAATGTAAATATCAGTCTATGACTGGTGCATTTATTTAATTAAATGTTCCAATATGTTCCTTTTAATTGCATATGTTGCTGGAAATGTGCAGTGTTCCCTATAAAAATAACTCTCCCTCCTAATTCTTGAGTCCAAATCTCAAGTTTATGCACCCAAATAAAGTAATCATGATTTTTTTTTTTTTTTTTTTTGTGCAGTGTACATTTGTTGCATCTCTTCAGGCTTTTTGACCTGCATATATTTGTGTCCCTTTTGCTCCTTAGACCAAACTTCAACAAACCCAACCACCACGGCTTTCAAAGAAAAGTGCCCTACTCTGTAATAAACACCAAACTGGCCATCCGTCAGATTCCTCCTGAGCTCAACAACATCAGCAAACTTAATGAGCACTTCAGCAAGTTTGGAACCATAGTCAATCTCCAGGTACTGTGGCTCAAATAAGCCCTGAACAGTTGTGATGTGTTGATGTTACAGGCATATCTCCTCTGTTTCAGGTGGCGTATAATAATGACCCCGAGGGGGCGCTGATCCAGTTTGCTTCCCCTGAAGAAGCCAAGCGGGCCATGCAGAGCACAGAGGCGGTACTCAACAACCGCTTCATCAGAGTACACTGGCACAGAGAGGACACAGTGGAACACGTGCACACCACGCCACACCCGGTATGAAAACCTCCAGGAAACATACTATGGCTGTGTCTGAAATCTCCACTCAAACCACTACTCCCTAACCACTATGTAGGGGGTCGGGAGTAGAGCACTATATAGTGAGCTCACCAGCATAATAGAAACACCAAATTCGGACACTACTCTCGGCGCCTTTGATTATGTCATTGCCTCTGCCACGATCAGTGCAATGCATGATGGTATGTAGGGCTTGGGTTAGTGACCATCGGTTGTACACTACTTTTCCAAATGCATTCTGGGATACATTGAGTGGACTATATAGGGTATAATAATCATCACTATACATTCGGACAGCACTACAAA
>JAOTRC010000004.1:3648521-3659700 GCA_027497675.1 Cyprinella lutrensis
GCCCCCACATATATTATGTGAACACAAACTTTTATTTTGGATGCGATTAATCGTGATTAATCGTTTTGACAGCCCTAATAAATACACACACATGCTTGTATATATTTAAGAAATATTTTCATGTATATACTATATATGTATATTTATACATAATTTACATTATACATAAATATAAATATTTTATATATAAATAATATTTTTTTCTTAAATATACATGCATGTGTGTGTGTGTTTATATATATATAGAAAATAATTATACACAGTGCTCCCACATATACTGTATTACGTAAACAAAAACTTTCATTTTGGATGCGATTAATCGTTTGACAGCCCTACATTACAGTAAAGAGATACGGTTGCAAATTGCAATGGCTTGGTGCTTAGTCCACATCTAGAGCATATATGTATATAGTCCCGGCTTTTCTCTATATATTCTAGATAATTTTTCACTGACTATTGGAAATATGGGAAAGGTTGTTATTTGTCTGCTGTGCTACTATTCTGAAAGAAACATGCTTCTTTCCCTCAGGCTAACAGAACTCTGCGGTCCCAAAATTTTGACCTAATCCAGGAAAATATGCACTTGAAAGCAGAAGTGGACAGCAGATCTCCTCAAAAGTAAGCACAATGTTGGGGAGGTGTACTGACTTGCATTTTGAGTTGACGACAACAAATACAATATTCACGTTTTATATGCATGGATATTTACACATGTTGGTAATCTCAGATCTTTCAAAATGGATTTTCTCTGTGTTTTACATTGAGGTTTGGCCGGTACACAGTTGCAGCTCTCGAGGCTAAAATTCATCAGTATGAGCGAGACGTGGCCCATCTGAAAAGAGCTCTGGAGCGCAGCGATAAATACATCGAAGAGCTGGAAGCCCAGAACCAGAGGGATGACCCTCAGCCTGAAGAAGGTGTTTGTTCAAACTCTGCCTCTGGAGGGATTGAAAGGATTGCCCTGATGCGAAGGAGCCTGAGTGAAATGGAGGAAACTTCTGTTTGTACAGACCTGGACCGAAATTGTTCAGAGCTTCCCGACAACCACGGGCACCTCCTGACTACATCTGATGCGTGTTTTCTAGCAGGGACCTTGAGTCCACAGAAAGATGGACTCAGAGACGTTACCGTTCCCTCTACACCCTCCTCGGCTCTCAGATCTCTGAGCTTGAAGAGTCCTGTGGTGTGCGGCGACCGAAAGTTAGGTCTCAAACCTCTAACTTACCTGAGAAGACTGAGTTTTGATGATTGCCAGGGCCCAGCCAGCTCATCCTCAATCAACCAAAGCCCAGGATCCTTCCAGGGCAACAAAGGCGCTCCTTTCAGTCAGAAGGCCGCTGCCAATTCAGACAGAGAGGTCTTGTGTGGAGGCTGGATGGACTGCAGACCCGAGATGCCCACGGACCCCACGGGAAACAGCGAGGCTTGTATGGATGCGGCGTACCTGGACAAGATCTCTGAGCTGGACTCTATGATGGCTGAGGGTGAGAGCTCCAACAGTCAGGCCTCTCACCTTCCCCTGACATCCTCATCCTCACGCTCTCCAGACTTTGATGCCACCCAAATACCAGAGCTGGATTTCTGTAGCAACCTCTTGGCTGATCCCGGAACAGCAGGAGTGCACCAAACCACATCTTTGACACAGGAGACCACCCATTGTGATGTTGAGGTCAGCGGCAGAGCTGGAGACCCGGTGGAAAATCCCGGCCAGCCCAACAAACGCAAGTGTCCCGCAGGATCGTACATGTCCAGCCCCTCCAAACTCTCCAAACTAAAGTAGAAGCAGAAACGTTTCAAGCATGATTTCAATGACTTGATTAAACTGGCTTTCTGTTCCATCAGGGCTTTTTATTACACATTTGCCTCACTGTTTATTATGATGACAGCAGTGTGCGCTGGATCATGTTACTGAATGATATAAAAAACATTTCAGTATCCCGAGGTTACACTTTTCTCTTGAAATTTAATATTTCAATTTCACTTTTTGTGGTTGCCTGGTATTCTGAATAAATCTGTCACTGTGAAAACAATGAATGCTATTTGTGCATACAGTTTGAAAATATTAAGTCTGTATATTTTCATAAATGTTTTTGTACCTGGGTGTTATCTAAATAAAAAGCGTTGCCTATCATTTATAGTTTCATTTTCACATGTTCAAGACCGTTGGTTTAGTGTAATGACAACAACAGATAACGTCGTAATTTTAGGAATAGTGCACGCAAACTCATTGTCTTTCTGTGTGTTGAATTGTTTCATCACCGGAATACTAAACAAATCCATTTACTACCCACCTCCTTCACAGTCTTTTAAAGAATTAATTAATGCTAGTGAATTAACACTTCATTAGCACCAACTAAAAGCGCTGGGCGATTAAAAATTCATGCAGTGATTAGAGTTTAGTGAAATATACATGATGGTTAAAGTTGCGTAATCAATCAAGGCAATGCCACCATGACGCGTTAACGTGAGCGAAATTTCAATATTCAAATACGATATCTTAAATATGTACAGATTTCTATTTTGATGTCTGCGAATTTTGTAATGTATGAATATTTATGTCTAAAAACGATTTTCGTTATATATTTATATTATGCAATTATTCATTCGTTTTTATAATCTGATATATAGAGTTGCTTAACGCGGTGCAACTATAAACATTAGCTAAATTAAAATATTCACGTTTGCTAATTCTCCTGAAACTGAAATAAACGAATAGCTACGGAATCAGCAATGCTTCCATTTTATTGATGCATTTTATTTTTGCAAACTATTAATAAAAACAAAATGAAATTAATCACGCAGTTAGACTATATATTTATTTTTTTGCTTTTATTTCATTCATTTAAATATGCGTATTATAAACATTTTAATATTAGGCTATTGAAAAAACACGCAATTATGCCACGCTTAAAAGTGTCTGATTAGATTAGATGTATTTTTACGAAATAAGCTTTGAACATTTATTTTATTTATTTTTTCTTATTTGCATATCGAATGTTGGTGCTTACACTGTTACCGTTTAAACAAAAGCAACAACATTCTAAATGAGCGAAGGCTGCACGCATGCGCGCGGAATCCACAGGTATGGAAGCCCCCCCTCTCCGTCATTAGGCCGATTTACAGTTCGAGGAGGAGGACAAGAGACGAGAAGAGGCGCGATGAGAGGAGAGGAGAGGAGGAGAAGAGAGTCAATCGCGCTCGTCTCGCGAGAATAGGCGAGGCTGCCGGACGAGATGTGAGGGACTCAGGTGTAAGAGCGCTCCTCATCCACACACAGCAGAGCCAAACAGAGACGCACGCACACACACATACACACACACTGCGGGCATCTTCTCTGTACCATCAGCAGCCGAGCGCCACCGCATCCGCCCGACGCCAGAAGAGGAGGCGGGAGGACCTGGCCTCTCTCGCTTTGGGTTTTATCCTCCTTTCGTGCACTTTATCTGAACTGGATCTAGCGCAAACATGATGTCCATGAACAGCAAACAGGCGCATTTCGCCATGCATCCCAGCTTACCTGAGCACAAGTACACGTCCCTGCACTCGAGCTCGGAGGCGATCAGGAGAGCCTGTCTGCAGACTCCACAGGTAAACGAGCTCCAAACTTCTGCTTTTCTCCCGCGTTCTCCTCTGCGCGCGAGGAGGAGCGCTGGAGGCGCATATTCTGCCTTAATGTTTTTTTCATGTATTCCACAGCAATCATCCGCACGCCTGTGATCTTTTCTGAAGGCATGCTCACTGAAGGCTCAGGCTTCAGCCTTTTTTGTATTAATTTTTATGACTGGAAGCCTCTTAAAAGGAATATTCTCTCTGTGTTATGTGTGTTGACACTATTCCCCAGCTGACGTCTCCACTTTCTTTCTGTTTCTGTGTTTTTCTCCTCTCTCTCCGACTCCTCCAGCTACAAAGCAACATATTCGCCAGTCTGGATGAGACGCTCCTGGCCCGCGCCGAAGCTCTGGCGGCCGTGGACATGGCCGTGTCCCAGGGTAAGAGTCACCCGTTCAAGCCCGACGCCACGTACCACACGATGAACACCGTGCCATGCTCGTCCACCTCCACCGTGCCACTCGCCCACCACCACCACCACCATCACCACCACCACCACCAGAACCTGGAGCCGCCCGACCTCATGGAGCACATCAGCTCTCCGTCGCTCGCGCTGATGCCCAGCGGTCACGAAGGGGCCGGCGGCGGAGGCGGAGGAGGCGGCGGCGGCGGGGGCCTGATCTCCACGCCGGCCCACCCGCACCCGCACTCGCACATGCACGGGCTCAGCCACCTGTCCCACCAGGCGGCCATGAACATGAACTCGCCGCTCACTCACCACGGGCTCTTACCGGGCCACCACGGCGGTGCGCACCAGGGCGCGCCGGGACTCATCAACAACGGACTGCCCTCCATCAACGACTCGGACACGGACCCTAGGGAGCTGGAGGCGTTCGCGGAGCGCTTTAAACAGCGGAGGATCAAACTCGGGGTGACTCAGGCGGACGTGGGGGGCGCGCTGGCCAACCTGAAGATCCCCGGCGTGGGCTCCCTGAGCCAAAGCACCATTTGTCGCTTCGAGTCTCTAACTCTGTCGCACAACAACATGATCGCGCTCAAACCCATCCTCCAGGCGTGGCTGGAGGAGGCCGAGGGCGCCCAGCGCGAGAAAATGAGCAAACCCGACATTTTCAACGGGAGCGAGAAGAAGCGCAAGCGGACCTCCATAGCGGCCCCGGAGAAGCGATCTCTGGAGGCGTATTTCGCGGTCCAGCCTCGGCCGTCCTCGGAGAAAATCGCGGCTATAGCTGAGAAATTGGACCTCAAAAAGAACGTGGTGCGAGTATGGTTTTGCAACCAAAGACAAAAACAGAAGAGGTTGAAATTTTCCGCGGCTCACTGATGGACTATATTGTAGGGAAACAAACAAACAAACAACAACACAAAACTGACTTTTGGGGACCAAGGAAAATCGCTTTGGCTCAAACGCGTGCGCTCACGATTAGTACCGTTTGATTTTCACAACTCATGTTTCTTTTCACTGTACTGGTGAATGTGAAGTATGCAAATAACAGGTAATCCAGACGAACTACTTTTTTTTCCCTGCGGTTCAACTCTGCATTTGTTTTTGTCGCCCCGATGACGTTTGATCTGAATGACGAAAAATAGCCATTGATGGATTACCTCATAGTTGAATTCTATCCTATTTATGTATTTATTTATGTTCAGCATATTTGTGTACTTGTTCATTCGTAACAGGGAACTGCTATATTTTTGATTATTAAATGTGTTAAAAGCAGATCCCCTTTTCACAGTCTTGCTGATGAACTAATGTGATCATTCAAAGGTCTGCTCGAATACACAACCGAACAGGAAAAGTATACAGAATCCGTTTTAAATAAAGGTGGCAACCACCGCTCGTATTTGTTGAAATTGCACTGAAATCTACTGTTATTTAGATTGGTTAGATATATTCTAATGCTTTTGTGTATATATATAAATATACGTACAAATGACACTTGCTCACCGTGCAAAACTGAATTCCCAGGTTTTTATTTTATTATTTAGTCTGTTTATTATTGTTTTGGCAAATCAGAATTCTTCCTCTGCGGATATTAGTTAACTCGCATGATAAAGATGATTATATTTACAAAGCAAAATTGTCCTGAAATATAATTTCGTTGGTTTGTATACTTTGGTTTGCAGTGCAAACGTTCTATGCATCGAAAGAAAAAAAAAAGAATTACCAAGCACTACATAGAGTATCTACTGGTAGACCTTTGTGGATGGTGTAAGTCACTGTTTAATGCCTGTTTTCACATAAAGACACAACGTTGTTTGTCGTGTTAATTGTTCATGAGGAAAAAAAAAGGTTGTAATGATTTTATTTTGTGCACACGTATGTTTACAAACAGCGGCCACGTGCGCATCACTCTGTCATACCTGTGCACCTGTCTCTCCATCTTCTCATCCCAACACACTCTCCTCTCATTCTGTAAGCCAAATCCAGCTGCAGGGCTCCAGTCCCGGCGATCTTCTAAATAAACGATGGAAAAACAAAGTGGAGGCTGTCATCTTATTCTATAGCACAGACACACTCAGACATATTTAGCCACTGTATGATTTGTTTATATTTTGCCTACACATAAATGAGAAATGAAAAAAAAAAACATTAGGCCTAATGTTTATTAGGATTGGAAATGATCAGATACGGCACAATTACATATAAAATACATATTGGGGGGAAAAAGCGAAAAATGGACTTAAAAGTTTTATGCCGTAATTAAAACATGAAAGATGGCGCAAAAAATCAACTAAATATTAATTATAGCTTATCTTATATTTCTTTCTTTCTTTCTTTCTTTCTTTCTTTCTTTCTTTCTTTCTTTCTTTCTTTCTTTCTTTCTTTCTTTCTTTCTTTGTCTTATAGTGGCTTCCTTATCAGCACAAATCTTTGATATGCAGTCATTACTCCAGAAACATGCATTATTTATACATTTTTTATGCTCTTCATTTCCATGATCTGGATTTCTCAGACTGCATTCCGTTAGACCAGTGAAAATATTTTTATTTTATTTTTTTTACCACGAAACTCGTTTTTACAAGCGAGACGAGAAAATGTCTTCGATTCAACATACTAAATTACAGACAAAATAAAATAAATAAAATAAAAATAAAATAGTAAATACATAAAATACAAAATGGTCTTTTAAATAATAATATCAGGCAAATAATAATAATACTTTTTAATAAATGTCGCACGATGTCGGCCATTATTCTCCTTCCGCATTACATTTCAGGCCTATACCCTTATACGGACGGTTTATTAAATAATTCATGCTCTGTGGTTTGGAAAATTAATAAACGGAATACAACAAGACACTAATTAAAAAGCTCGGTAATTGTTATCGGCGCCCTAATGGGGTGTTAGTGTGTCAAACAAATGGAATTTTGGCCATGCACGTGTCGTCTAAATGAGGTAACACGAGCACTACATTAGATTTCCCTTTGAATAGAATTGTGCGATTCGATATCTGCTTATAATAGCAGCCGAAAACTCTTTGGTATTATTTCCTCGAAACAGACCTGAAGGCTGCAGCTGAGATGATGGGGTTTTACCCTGCCGAACTGATAATAAACATTTCATGAAGCCTGAGAGAAGGCCGTCTCCAAACAGTCTCACTAAAGAAACGCGTCTAATTTCAAAAGTTTGTTTATTCATAAAAAAAAATAATAAAAAAATGACACTGCACATCTTTCTCGCTGTAATATCGAAGAGAAATTCAGGGGGAAGGGGAGGGGAGCTTTACATTTTGCTGCCTTTTAAAAAAGATATGTTATATGTAGGTGATGCAATATTAATCGCGCTTTGCTGATATAAAATGCAATATTTTCAGACAGCTATCGGGGTTTTTCAGGGAAGCACTTGATGAAAGCAGGTCGCAGCTGCACTGCTGCTGCTGCTGGAGAAAGAAACATTTATTGCTCCTGTTTGGCTTTTGGCAACGAACAGAAGAACGCAGTGAGTATATGGACATTTTCTTTGGGAAAGGGTGATTTGACTGGCACTGAAAGTCTCCGAATCTAGTCGTGCTTTTGGATCGTTTTGCAATTCGCCGCTCAATTTGACTGCATATTAAGTGAGAGAAATATTAATTTTCAGCTTTAAGTGAGTTTCTGGAATCCAACATTGCGCACACTTCAGATCAAGTATTTTTTTCTTCTATTTTATATAGAAAATGTCTACAAACGAATCTTTCTAAGGAAACAATTCTCTGTAATTTTATTTCTGTTGTAGCTTTTATTCGGCTATTTGATGTTTGCCTTGGGATTCGGTTTTGACAACGGATTCGTTTCTTCCCTCACACTATAAAATATTTTATTAAATAATCTAAAAATGTATACAGGGTAAAATCTAAATTAACTAGTTTCTAAAGTCAAATACATAATCGACTGCATCAGCCTGACTACATTGATTAATTATTATTTTTTTTTTATTTTTTTATTTAAATAATATAGCCTAATAAGGTATAAATTATTATTATTATTTTTATTATTATATATATTTTTTGATAAACCAGCTAGAAGCAGTTAGCTTTTACAGTGATGTCGGATAAGTAATTATCATTTTAATTTCTTTTATTATTTCGCTAATCCCGCACACCGTTTAGCACTTTATTTTACAGTCCTATTTCGCATGTAATGGCACTTACTAGGTACTACCTACCCCTAGACATTAACTTAACCCATGTTACCTTAAGTCCACTGAAAAGTGCACGTACTGTAAAATAAAGTGCAACCCCTTTTTATATTAATTTAAAACTTGGCGTTTCCATTGAGAAGCGCACGCTCCATATTTCAGCACCACGAACAGCTCCCTCGCAGATTGAAGAGTAATGCATTATTGAGAGTCTATATCAAACAGCTCTAGGCTGCTGCTGTCTTTCTGCCTGCACTAAAGCCTCTAATATGTTAATGGCCGGAGGGGATGCCGCAGGTACAGATCCCAGCTGCTTCATGAGCCATATGTCAGCCGGTTTGCCTCATGGATCTATTAATCAAGAGATACTTCATCAACACAACTCAACAGCATCCCACCCTCAAAGTTCAGCAGCTACAAACAGCAACAACAAGAACACCGACTAACCCATTTACAGGGAAAAGAGAAACATTCTATGGATGGATGTGAAAGAGAGAAAAAAAAGGTCTCTTCGGTGGCACGGTTAAACGAGCAGTGAGCATTATCATAACTTTAGATAGAAATAAATTAGAACTGTTCTACCCGATAAAAATCAACCCGTTAGCATATAGCTTATTTTATTTTAAAAGAATTGTTTGATGTTTTTTCCCCAATGAGCAGAAAAAATCTAATCATGAGGTGGCCTCTGCATGGGTCAAATATGGACACACCCAGACATTGGATTCATTTTTTTAATTACAAAATTAATTATTTTTTTTTTAATTTTTAACCCAACGTTTGGGTTTGTCCATATTTGACCTACAGTTGGGTTAAAACAACCCAGCATTTTTTAGAGTGTATAGACATTTAAAATGATTTAGCCAGTATGTCTCTTTTTAAAAAAAATATTTTACAGTCATTGTTACATATGTTAGTAGCCTAACATGCAACTAACCTTCAACCCAACCCTACATGTTGTTAATTAGGTTGACTCAGTACTGTTACAAGGACACCGTACACTCTAAAAAAATGCTAGGTTGTTTCAACCCAACTTTGGGTCAAATGTTGACAAACTCAGCCGTTGCTCAGGTTTGTCCATATTTGACCAAAAATGTGTTTAAAACAGCCCAGCATTTTTTAGAGTGTAAAATAAAGTGTAACCCAATATATTTAGGCTACCTAAAATAAGAAACGCCATAATCTTTCATGACATGACATTAAACGACGCTAGGTTGTTTTAACCCAAATTTGGGTCAAATAAGGACAAACCCAAATGTTGCGTTAAAATGTAATTTCAAATTTGAACCAACGGTAATTTTTTTTAAATATCATATTTAACCAAACATTTGGGTTTGTCCATATTTGCATATTTGCGTTTTTTAGAGTGTAGCCGTTTATTATTTGTATTAGCCTATTGTAACAAGCAATTTGTCGATTAGCAACTAGCTAAAGCTGTTTATGGGAAACACGTGCACACAGAGCAAATGCAGTAGCCTATCGCTTATAACAATGTCCATGAAGGATGGCCTGTGGATGGAAATGTCAAACAGGGGGTTGGGAGAGCGAATCCTCCGGATCTGTGTTCATTTCAAACTTGTATTTATTCAGTGATCTTCAGCGTCTCTCCGGCCCCGAGTGGAGGCGGGCTGTTGACACAACGGCGTATTTCAATCACAAGGGGTTCAGAGACAGACCAAAAACCTATTTGTTTAATAAATCCGTCATTTAAGTTGAAAAATATTTGATAAGCAAGGCTGACCCCCCCGCCTTCCCCAAACCCACGGCGTTTACCGCAGCCGAGAGGAAATAGAGGTTAAAGTCTTTATGCAGATCAAAACCTGCTCGGCTCTCTGCATTTATCTGCGCATCAAATAGTACTGCAGACAGCTCGACTCCAGACACTCCCTTCATGAACAAACCGACAGAAATTAAAGAGCCAGCAAACAACATCCAGCTGTAGCTTTGAGCACGTGAGGATCATGTGGCCGATCCGACTCTCCCATTGGATTGCTAGAGTACCTGTCAGTCTGTTTCTTTATGATGGGCTGGATAAATGTCAAGTGCTTTCTCTCACCCTGTCTCTTTAACGCTCTCATGGCCCCGGGCCCTGCACTTTTTGACCTTCTATTGAACACACTGGCCCCTCATCATTATCCTCATTTCGCCTCTGGAGTTCATCGTTTGTTCCAGCAATCCCTCTTCACCAAAGCGTGGAGATATTTACAAACCAGCTCTGGGTGACACTGTTTACAAATGGGCCCTTCAGATGGAGTTTTGAAGCCGTTTGATTGCCCAAAGAGAGCGTGGAGGAGAAAGAGTTGGAAAACTGAGGACGACGTGTTATTATAAATCGCTAAATCGATTTTATTTTTCTCGACCACGCTTCCAGATGATGTAGTGAACAATATAACTAAAACACAACACTAGAAATAAAATACAAAATAAAAAAGATGGGTGCAATGAGATGCATGGAGAATGAATGGAGAGTTTTGCCCCAGGCTCCTGTTTTTCTGAATTTTCTGAATAAAAAACACCCCTAGAGTTTCATATGGCTTTTTAAAAAGGAGATTTCAACAATGTCTTACTACAGATTTGACAAGATACAAATGCCTCAAAGGAGTTCGATAAGAACTCAAACCTTTTTCACCAAAGGATCTATCCAAATTAATTCTCATTTGTGTCTATTTTTATTGTTGATGCTCAAATTTTATAGTTGATGCTGAGAACTTTAGTCATAACTGAGAACTACATTAAGATACCTTTGAGTTTCATTACAAAATGCACAAAAATCACAGAAATAAAGAGATTATTTCCGTCAGATTGTCCACTGAGTAGCAATTTCTTTAAAGATTATCGACATTTTTGACTCACCCTAACTCAGTTTATAGGGTTTTTGACTCAATTTGAGAGAAATCTTTATGCCAAAATGTTCTATGTAAGTATACATGTGTTGCATTATTGCATAGTAGGCTACTATCATGTTTAACGAGTTAACGTTTAATTTAATGTTTC
>JAOTRC010000004.1:4409903-4421774 GCA_027497675.1 Cyprinella lutrensis
TATGTGACCCTGGAATACCAAATCAGTCACAAGCAGCACATGTACATTTGTGTCCATAGCCAACAATTTTTAATTTATGCCAAAATCATTAGGATATTAATTATCATGTTACATAAAGATATTATGTAAATTTCCTACAGTAAATATATAAAACATTTATTGTTGTGAGTGAATGCAGCGACCATAAATGGACAACTTTAAAGGCGATTTTCTCAATGTTTTGAATTTTTTGCACCCTCAGATTCCAGATTTTCAAATAGTATCAATTATATTTTTAATATATATTAAAAACATTTTTGTTTGTCTGTTTGTTTGAATCAAATAAATGTATATGTGAGCATAATAAACATCTTTGAAAAACATTTTAGTCTTACTGACCCCAAACTTTTGACCGGTAGTGTACTTTTCAACCATAGGTTTTGTTTGTTAGTTTTCTTGAGGCTGCTCACTAGTTAGAGATTAAAGCAGTGGGAATTAAATTGAAAATAATGGGAATAAATGTAAATACATGAATTCCCATAATTTTCATTTTATTTAAAATCTGTATTTACCACAATGTCTTTGTTTTCTCAACTTGGCTCCCGTTGCATCAGTATAGCCACATAAACATATTTGCTAGCTGGTGTGGTGTAAATTATAAAGCAGGACTTCAGATATTTGCTTGTCTGCCAGCTCTGCTTTCAGCTGCATCAGTCAGAACTTTGGCAGAATTCACAATCAGCTGAGTCCAAGCATAAATCTACACACAAATTACAGAAAAAAATTATATTTACAAAGAAATAACTTTGTATACTTTCCATTTGACTATGAATATTCTACAATGATGATGGAATGATAGAAGCGTGAATGTATTTTTGATGTTATACCACAACATAAAAATGTACGTTTGAAGTGAGACTATCAGATCTAAAAGAGTAAGACTATCAGGCTTAAATGGTGTCGAAGGAGGGCGTTAACACAAATACCAATAAGGTACAATTTGAGCTATTGAAATATCATCATCTGTGCTGTTGGAAAGCAATATTTTGACTGCTGGCTTGCCTGTGTACATGTAATTTCAATGGTAAAAATCACACATGCGTCCAATCGTAAATTAATCTGACAGTGATCAGTACTGACAGATTAAACAGCATACGATCACAGTCTGTCTAATCACTGTCTGTTTAAAGAGCTGCGTGTCAAGCAGCCGCAGGCTAGTGATTAGTATAGGTCTTTTTTTCTTTTTTTTTTTTCAGAAAAGCTGCCTGAACTTAATGATCAGATAAGATTTATAATATTATAAATGTGTTTTGATAAATACTATGGTTTTAGGATGTGTTTGATAAAGGTAAGAACACACATCTCCATTAATCCGTTTAAAACTTCCAATAAAGATTTAGAGGTGTTAATCTAGTACTAAACCTAAACCGAGAGCTGTTTCTAAACCTGCATCTTAACAGCATTCTAAAATGCATTACAAAATAAAAGACCTCTAAAAGAGTGTTGAAGTCAGAATAAATCAACTTGACTTTACTACTATTGTGTTGTTTTTCTGAGTGAAACGGTTTATCGAATAAGAAACGAAACACATAGGACGAGACGAAAAGTGAAAATTTGAATGGAGGCATATCTGAATGCAACTAGCTTAAAGGGGTCATATGATGCTATTTTCAAAGTTAATTGAGCTTATGTGATAGGAGAGGGTATATTTTAATGTTCAGAAAACATTTTTTTTTTTTTTTTTTACATTCTGAATTTTATTGCAGTACCTCTAGTCCCAGGCCGTCTGAAATGCTGTGATTGAGTTCCGATTTCGACAAAGCCCCTCCTTCCACCAAGCCCAGCGGGCTCTTATTGGCCAGCTGACAGTGCATTGAGATTGGCCAAAGACCTCAATGTAGAGCCAGACTGATTTATCGGCAGGCCGATTTCATCGGCTGATATTAGACATTTTCCAAACTATCGGTATCGGCAGTTATAATGGTCGATAAATGAATATTTCAAAAATAAAATAAAAATGGACGAAACACGCTCCAACCATGTCATGAGTGTTGGGAGTTGTATAGGTTGTCCACCAGAGGGCACTCTACACCATCCCTTGTTGGCAGCACTCGTGTATAGCCCGAAACACACCAAGCCGACGGTCGGCCGTCTGGCAGATTTTGTGCGTCGGCAAACTAAGTTTCCTCGGTGTGATACGCACGGTTCCGTGCCGTTAGCTAAAAATAGTCCTCGTCGGCTTTATTTCGCCCGATTCATCTTGTTGAATCGGCGTCGGGCCGTTGGGGAAAGAGAGAACTCTGATTGGCTGTTCAGCTTAGTGAAAGAGTCCGTGCACAAGAATAAAAGCAAAACAGCAAGCAAAGAAGTCAAAACGGTAAAGATAGAAGGCTGTTCTTATGTTACGTCTTCTAACATAGCAATAAAAGGAACAAGATTCTTTTTAAAATGCATTATCATTTTATTTTAGTTAAAACTCATAAATAACTAAAAATAACTAAGGTTAGGGAAATTTGGTAATGTTTTGTTGCGCGTTTTGAAAACTAAATAAATATCGGCCGATATATCGGAATATCGGATTTTAAAAGCAACAAATATTTGTATCGTATCGGCCTTCAAAATCCTTTATCAGTCGGGCTCTACCTCAATGTAACGCCACCCACCATAATCGTGAGTTTATGTCTTTGGTTCAAAATTGGATCAAAATTCCAATCAACCAATCAGAGAGACAAATTTACAGTTTACGTCAAGTTTTGGTTTACAACCAGAGTTAGGTGCTTCTACAGCTATTCACATTCACTCTGCAAAACCAAGATGTGGCGCTTTACACATGGATTTAGCACTGACCTCTTGTGATAGGATTACCTGAGACAGACATGGGAACAGTATGTGTTAAAAAGAGATACTTCTGAGATCAATTTACATGCAAAACATGCCAATTTGCTGCTTTTGTTTATTTTTGCTGCCATGTGTACATCGGCACCCAGTTGAAGCGAGACATTGATAGCTGAACTCTGCTCTTTAAATGAGACATTTCTCATCCTCCCAATTGCCAATGTGTATTACACCTTGTGTGTGGACCCATTAACTACTTGTTTCAAAGCAATTTTCTAAATGTCTACGGCTCAACAGCATTACAGAGGTTTTGTTCTCTTTGTCATACAATCACTGCCAACCAGTTTGGCTGACCAAAACTGGCAACACTTAGAACGACTGCAATGAATCTATGCTTGAACGCCAGAGGTTTGAAGCTACTAGACAGACAAATTTTCAAAAGCCAGAACAAAAAAATGCCTCATTATACGATTTTTCATCTGGTGCTAATTTAATAACTGAATCTGAAGCATACTGGCTCAAAGCATGGTGCAGGAAAACCATCACTATTCTTATACAAGACCCAAAAATCAAAGATATAAGGCTTTTTAATGGTTTCAAAGTTGGAAAACTGCTGCCAAAATCAGCACAGTAACAAACCTGTCCTACTTTTTTTTTAAGTATTAACCCAGTGGCAGCCACTGTGAATAGCTCAATGTAATGTTCAATAGAACTTTCAACGCTATTCCTCGGATTTGTAAAGCCTCTCTTAATTATGATGAATTATACTATTTCGAGTAACAGCTTGCCCAGACTCACTGTTCCTTGATGTGAATAGGCTATTGACCTATAGGTAAAACAATAAATCTTGCCTTTCATAGCGAGAGGGCACTCTGCGCTGCATCAGACATAATTAATACACCTCTTTCTGCAATATCATTGCAATCTTTTTATTGTTATGGACTGAGGGCCTCACCAACAATCTGTCAATTTACAAGCCCGCCTGAAAAATTCCCATCTTCACAATTTCTGTTAGACAGGTTTGGAACAACAGCTAGTTTCAGATGTCATACAAAACATTACAAAGCTGTATATCAAGAAAACTGTACCTTTCTCGCTGGATATGAAGTGAAGCTTGCTATAGCTGCCGTGTTGTAGCCCAGACAAATCCTAGCGGTGAAAAATGAGTTTCTGTTGTAACAAAAAAAGATGTAAACATATTCATTATCCACCTGCTGAGGCAATCACAAGAACACAATACATGCACTTTCTCACAAGTCGGTTCGACATGACAGAAATTAAATGAAATATACGTCTTGGTCAGTCACTCACTCAATCAGTAAAGTTAATGTTTCTACATTTAGGAGAAATGCTTTCACTCCAGTAGAAAGAGAATAGTACACTGTCGCTTCAGAAATTTGAAACCACTTTTTTTAAGTTAAATGATTTGCAAATAACACTGAAAACTTCAACATGTGTTTGATATGCACTCAATTTCATAGCTATCTCCTAGACAAAGTGGTTTTGGGAAACATTGACTTTAGGCCATAAACAATATGAACCAATATCACAACAGCCAGCATTGCATGGTCCCATGATAATTAAACAGATAAACAAAGAACATCTAAACAAAACTGTGTCTCAAAGAACCTTTTGTGGATCTACTTTCTTGGGTTATGGATTTATGATGTCCTGTTCAAATTAAAGGTCTGTTAAAGGTGAATATTAGAAATTGTCACGTTAGAAAGACTCATGACTTCTAAGAAAACAATGCAGCTTGATTAGGCTTATGTTACACTACTTTAATACAACAAACATATAGTTCAATAAACAAGAAATATAAGGCTATAACTTACATTTTACACCAGCAAGCCAAAATATTTCCGAAATAGTTCCAAAAAGCTCAGCGTTCCTGAATAATTCGGCGTTTTTGAACAAACATAATGCCCCCGACGATGACCCCTTTAATAGAGCTTTTCATTGTGTTTGAACTTGGACACAAATATAAACAAATGGGGTCGGTGCTTAACTCAATGAGTTCAGTAACGTTGGATATATGTTCGCAGCGTTTGTGGTTGTTAAAACACAAAGTACACTTATTCGTAATCCCAGTAACGTAGACAACGAGCTTTGTAAGTTGAACTATGAGCAGGCGATCGAGAGAACCGTCCGAAGGGACCGTCTGCAAAGTGCAATGTAAAACTTCAGTAATTAACGTCAGTGTTAGTGTCACCAAATTCAGTTTGCACATCAATGGTCATACTACAACACTAAGCAATATTTTTGTGAGGGAAAGAAAAAAATTCTCCCATCTCAATTTTTTTTTCCACCTCCACGTCGTTTTGGGGTTCCGTACATTTGTCCGCATGCATCAGTGTTTTTGAATGAATCGATTGAGAAAGAATTAATCGTTCCTGAATATATCAACACCGGTTGAACAAATCATTCAGTGACTTACTAAATATATATTTCGTTTTCTATATGACTCGTCACTTTTTGGATGTTTAAAAATTTCACCGAATCTGTGCTTTTGAATAGATTATGCAAATATTTTGATGACTCATTCACAAATACAATGGAAATAACCAGCGCTTTTGAAAGAAATAGTCTGACACAATGAGTCAATGACCCGCTAAAGACAGTCACTTGCCACCGAGCTTAAATAAATGACGATTTAGGCTTAAGAAAGGGTCTGTTTATTAAATTAAAATTTATTTGAATATTGATTTACAAGATCCCATAAGTAAATGTTAAAATGTTTGTGCTCCCCTCATGCTATGTCAGGAGATTTTTAGTTCAGCTTTACACACATTAGCATGGCCATGCATAAGCAAATACCCTCCTGTTTACTTGGAAAGCTTGAAAAAATGCCACCCTAGCAAAATCATTATTAACCGATGTGTGTGAGCGTGAGAGTGCATTTATGTGTGTTTGCTTAATTAATACTACAGAGATCCCAGTGCTGGTCAGAGATGCTCAAGCCTTTTTGGCATTTTTGTAAAGTACATCACATTATTTTTTGCATGCTGCTGAATTCTCAAGATTTTAACTCTCTGGAATACTGCAATAAGCAAGTTATTTGTGAGTTTATTTTTATTTTTATTTTTTTTAGAGAGATTTTTTGTGTTTGTTTGTTCAAACACCCAAGGATAGAAAGACTTTAATGACTTTAATTTGTTTTTTAGGATACCTAAATTTCAGAACAGAACAGAACTCACATTTGAAGCAAGTTGTGAAGATGCTAAATTAATTGAATTGTTGCCAAGTTATCACTTTAAAAATTTCACTTTCAAGTAGATGCTGTTTTCGCAATACTGTATACTATATATAGCAATAAATAGCGTACAAGTGCAACAGATGCTATATAGAAAAAGTGCAAGTAGAAGTCATATACTTATATGTTTTTACAGTCTTTTAACTTCAGTATACAGTGGCAATAAACACATTTTCAGAATAAAGCTAAGCGGGATGTTATTCACATTACTGTCACTCGAGACGTCAAGATAAAGCAAAGGATTGAACAACTGGTGTACGGAAATCAATTGAGTGGCAACAAGTGATTGTCTGATAAGTTACCAGACATTAAAACTTTCTCAATATGGAGGAATCTCAGTGAATCAAAGACATGAAAACCAGCTGTATTCTTCTTTTAGTTGTTTGAGGAACCTAAATGCTGATTACTTCAGGGTTACACAAAAGTCAGACAGACAGACAGAGAGAGAATCTGCAAGCATGTCCTTGGGCTAAGCATCTGAAGCCAGTAACAGCATCCAAGTCAAATAAGTTATAGTTCACTGTTCTGGAGTTTGGTAAAAGCACAGGCCAAGATGCTACAATTTCAACTAGATGGATGGAGATATTGAAAACTCGACATTTCATTTGATACACGTTCCGCGTGGCACGTTAATCACGGAAATTCTTTGATGTCAAATGATGCTTGGGGTGTGTTTTTGCTGAGACAGATTTTTGTAAAGATGTCCGACAGCAAAAGGATGTAAAATGACATAAGATATTAAGTCTTGATTTCAGAGAAATCCAACGAGGTTTAGTGAGGTGAATACTTAAAACAAGAAGAACATATGTGCCAGTGGGCAGGAAAAATCATCTTAATTCAAAGGAAAAACTAGTTTGCTTTTCTTTGCCATTAGCAAATAGTCCGTTCTTGTTCGAGGCATAAAAAAAACAAGACTTGATATATTATGGCACTTTCTTCGTGAGTAAATTCATCTTGTTTTAATGATGTTGGAGATGCTGGAGAACACCAAAATTGGTAAGATAACTTTGTTGGATATTTATAGGATATTTTCTTTTGAATGGCATGGTAAATGTCCATCTATCCATCCATTCTCCAAAACACTTGTCCTCTCTAGGTCGCAGAATCCTTGATATATATTATGTGAATACCAGCAGAATGGTGACAGAGTATGTTTGTATCTTTTCTGCTTCGAATGAATAAAATAAATGTTACTTTTGTACGCCGGAATGTCAATGGGTGTGGGAATCCAATTAAGAGATACACTGTCTTCTACCCAAGGCATTAATTATTGCACTCAACCACTCAGGTGAACCATACTATGTGTATATATATATATATATATATATATATAAGCTGTATCTATCTATCTATCTATCTATCTATCTATCTATCTATCTATCTATCTATCTATCTATCTGGCATTTATTATGTTGACTGTTTTCTTCGTTTTGTCAAGCAACCAGCCGTGACTTCATTCAATCGATCACATTATTCAGATCGTTTTATGCTCCGTTCTATCGAGCTCATGCAAATTGTTACATTCAGAGCTGCAAAATACAAAACTAATATGGAAACCATGCTTATGATTCCCATCTCCACTTACTCCCCTCAAAATTAATAATAATACATAAAATATCATTCATCCATAGAGGAGAACCTATCAGCATATCATTAAATCCATCTCCAAAGTTCATCTTGTAGCTCCACAAATCTGATCTTACTCCTATATCTAACAATTCTTTTTCCCATTTATCCGGCCCTTATGACCTAATCAGAGTGTAATTATGAATTTGAAAATAGAGGAATGGGAATAAAGTTGGTAATAAGCCTGATTAACATTTTGACAGTGGCCTGTAATGGCAATGTTGGAGCATCCTCATCCGTCATGGATAACTCAATCAACTTCTTTATGTGTTCAGAAATAGAGTCATTTGCATATATACCGGCTTCAATTTGCTCAAATAGATCGTTTCCAGTAGCTCTTCTGATTGTTCTCAGTGTCTGTTCCAGGTTAGAAGCTAATAGGCATTTATTGTGGAGAACATCCAGTATCAGTATAGCCTGCATCCTTGTGTATAATACACAATCCCTGTCTCATTTCAGCAGGACATTACTTAAACCCAGCTTATTTATACCTGAAGATGAACTAATGATAAATGCCAGCACAATATGTTGTTGCAATCGAGCAACCGCCATCAGATGGAAGAGAAATATTTAAAAATGTATCACCCAACTGTTGAGATATACAGCATATACTGTGCAGTAAGCAAGCCATTATTCAATTCACAACAAAGCAGCACCCATAGACAGTACATTTAAAAATGTCTAAATTTGGGTGGTGAGAGATGTCCTTCTTGACTTTCTGGCACTACAGTGAAGCTTAAGCATGGAATTGTCCGCTCACTGCTGCTCAAGTGTGAAAAATATGTATTTAGATACACTGGATGTGTGAAGTGGGTCACTGCTCTTCATGCTTGGCCCAGGTCTGGCGATTAGTTAGTGCTGCCTTTCTCTGGGGTCCTTGGATGGTAATGAATGGTTCTTCATCCTTGCCACTCCATGTGTCGACATTCATGCCATTTGATAGGTCTTCTGCTCTTTCTCAGTTCTGGTGTGCTCAAGCATAAAACATGGGCACATTTTAGCTCTTTCACTAGGCCGTGTGATGTCAACTGAATAAAATACATAAAAAAATAAAACATGAAGATCATGCATCATTCTGAAAACGGTTTGTTCAAAGATTCATTCTGCGTCGTACTATGCATGCGAAAAACACTATGCCAACAGAGTATTTCCAATAGGACTGAAACGATTAGTCGACAATAAAAAAATCGTCGACAAATATCAGTGACTACGTTTACATGATGCAGCCAATAACCTCAAAACCGGGATATTAGCAATAACCCGGTCACGAACGGCCATGTAAACACCGGCAAAAACCCGAATATGCTCATATCCTGGATTTTAACCGGGATATTATACCGCGCGGGGGGTACCCCTTTTCTAACTCGAATTTTTGGACATGTAAACGCGTATCGGCATATCCCCATAGTGATTTGTGTTCTGCACATGTTCTATTTGAAAGGAATCTTGGTCTTTTGAGTAGAGAAACTTCTCAAAAATCCACATGCAGTATACAAGAAGTTAAACATGGGGAGACACAGCACAGCATACTTTTGGAGAGAGGTCAGGAAACCCAACACTATCTCACGCCCAATTCGTACGAATTCGACGAATGATTAAAAAGTGGCTAATTCGTACTAATTCGTACGAGTGAGGTCTTACGAATTAGTACGAAATAGCCACTTTTTAATTACTTTTTAATCATCAATTTGTACGATTTTTCTAAACCCATGTGATGGGTAGGTTTAGGGGCGGGGTAAGGGGTAGGTCATTCGTACAAATTCATACGAATTGGCCAATTCGTAAAATATGAACGATTTAGCAAAATCATAATTCGTATGAGTGAGGTTGTATGAATTCATACGAATTAGCCCCTTTTTAATCATTCGTTGAAGGTGTTTCAGATATATTGAATATAGAAATTAGAGCTTATCTGTGTCTGACAAAGATTTTCATCTGCAAATAATTTGATAAATTTGATAATGAAACATTTTGATTTTAGCTTTTTCAAGTGTGTTTGGTTAGAGCACTTTTAGATTTATTTATTTGTGTAAGTACAGTTGCTTTTGAATGACCGCCAATGAGGGTCAAATTGACCTGCGAACACCACAAACGACCGTAATATTAATTTTGTTTGTATGTCAAAACACAGCAGCATGTTCAAACATTGCATGCATGTTCATGATGATAGGTGGAAAAAAGTCACAAAATATCAAGAAAAAAAGGTTTAATGTCATTTCAGGTAGCTTGAAAAAATAAATAATAGCTCATTTTTACCATCCGTGGCTGACAAAATATTTTTCTGTGGCTTTAAGTATACTATGTACTTACATTGAAACTAATAATTTGATACAATTGAATTATTGTGTACATACATGTTTTTACATTGTACTTATGTTTTACAAATACCAGCATGTAATTACAACTGTAACTAATTTATGTAATGACATCTGTAATTACACATCCCTTACACTTTAACGTACCCTTAAACCAACCCATACCACCACACCCCTAACCCTACCCTCAATAGCAGCAAAAGTGTTTTACAATACAACATGAGCACAATAAGTACAATAAGTACATTATACTTATTTTTCAATGTAAGTACATAGTACTTAAAGCCACTTAGTATAAAGTGGGACCACATTTTTTTTTTGAATATATAAACAATTCCCTATCAAGCTAGGTATTTACATTTAAATATGTTCACTTAAATGTGATATTGTGATCACATTTTTACAGTATCTTTAGACATAATATGGACACGCACTGCATAGGAATTACAGGTGGCAGGCAAAGCTACAATAAGTGTATCTAAACCCCATGTGTCCATTGTATGTGCCTATCTTGAAAAGGGAATGAAAAAAAAAGTTGTGTTAGAGTAATACTGTTCCAAACACAAACAAATCCAGCTCTTATTAAATATGCATTATCCTGCACCCTGCAAGTGTACAAGTGAGCCAACGAGCATCTGATGGGCTCATGCAAAAAACAAAAAAAACAAAAAAAACAGCCTTTTCAAGAAAACTTGGAGGTATTTCACAGGCCAAGGCTAACAGGCGCACTTTAACAACAACAAGAAGAGCACTTTTTCCGGATGCTTCACATTGTAATCTTATTTACATGAAGGGAAACTGCATTACACCATACGAAAACCTTAGAGTGGGTTCTGCATACTAATAGGAGGGTGTATTGATATCTTGCAGAGAAGCCTTGAGGATTAAAGGGCTAACTTTAATAATAGCTATTGATTTCACAAAGATCTTCTTAAGTAAGAATATAATAATGCAGTATGTGGCGGTGTGGGCAAAATGTCTCCAAGAGCTCCTATTGGTTACAAAGAACGAGCACAGATCCACAACGCTAATGGAAATAAAAACGAACTTTACTTCAAAGCGCTCTCACATCTACAACCTGAGTTGCAGCAGAAATTCTCCAGAGGACAGTGACGCTGCGTTCTAAAAGCCCCTTAGTGTTTTAGAAAAAAAAGATCATGAAGAGAATGCTAATGGCAGACATATTTACATTGCACTGAACGGCTCAGAGCATCTGCACCTACACAATGGATGTTGTTTGTTTCAGGATCAGGTGCGCAATTATTCAATTCCCACAACTGGCATTGACGGCTCGGGCTGCGATCATCTGGATTTCTCTGTTGGCACTCACACCAGTGCAAGGAGGGAGCACATTACCATATCAAAGAGTTCAGTGGCATGAAGTGTTGAATTTAAAGTGTCTTTTGTTCTGGTAACGTTTAAGTGTCGCTACACACAGATCCGGAAATGAGTAGTTCCTTCACGTACACGTATACACGTCCTGCCTGAACTGCTAACACCTTTCCTGAGGCCTTTGATCCGCGTAGTGTTGATTAATGTTCTTCAGAGCTTTTAGCTTCTCAGACCAAATGTATCTGTCATAGAGATGCACTGATGCTACATTTATCTGCCGATTCGATAGCTTCAGAATCATATCTGCCGATAACGATATTTGATTATCTTTAGGACAAAAATATCTCCCAAACAATGATGCAAACTAACAGGGAACCCTCTCATTTGGTACATTACTATTATATTACAGTAGCAGCAGAGTTGTCATATTCAACTGCTATTTATTTTCATATATAATCCTAAGAGGTAACTCTTTACTTGAACACTCTCAGAAAAAAAGGTACAAAAGCTGTCACTGGGGCTGTACCTTTT
>JAOTRC010000004.1:4899689-4915497 GCA_027497675.1 Cyprinella lutrensis
TTAGTATATATAAAGTAAATAGATAATAATATTATAATTATTATTTGACCTTGTGAGTTTGATGATCAATATTTTCAGACCATTGTTTAAAAAGACTTGCTTCTCACCTGATTAGAGGTCTTGAGGAGAGGCACCTCGTTCTCGGCCCGCAGTTTGCTTTCAATCTCTTCCCACTTTCGGTCTTTGTCTTTGAATAAAATCCTGCATGAACAGTAATAATTCATGTGATATCTGTTTCAGAAAAATGTGGCCTTCCAAAAGACCTCTCAGAACTAAACCTATGAATGTATTACATAATAAAAGCCTATCAAATCACAGTCAGAGATGCACGGTCATTCTCATAAATATTTCCTGAAGACAATTGTAACAAACATGAAATAAAATGTAAATAATAATAAAACAGGTAGTTTTAATCATATTTATTGCACAATAACTGATTTAAAGGATTAATGATAGCCTACTAAATTAACATGTTAAATTCAAAGCACTTCTACACTTGCACTTTTATTTTGAGGAGCAGTGTACCTGATTTTGTTGGCTGTCTTTTCCATGGCCTGTTTGATTTTTGCTGAGAGCTGGGAGACTGATGCCAACAGCAAACTGTCTAGCACACCCTGTGAATACAGAATAGGCATATGCTGTCAGTGTAAGTAATAAGATGGATTCGTGTCAAGATATTGTGTTATGACAAAAAAGAAAAACCTCTTGTGGAATATAAGTAACAACATAAATTGTAACTTCTAGTAATATATTTATATACAGTATATATATACACCTCATCTCTGCTCCAGGTCCTACGGCGGATGGCGCGGGGATCTTGACTGCTGATCGCACCGCGAGGTCTTAGTTCCACACCTCTGCTACTGATCTCTGGAGCACTGCCTAGAACATCCTCAAACACGCGATCCTCAACCTGAGAGACGTACAAAGATTATAGATTGCATCACTGAAAACACAATGCAGTAATATTGTTATTTTCTATATTGAAAATCTTCCAAAAATGTAGTATTTCAAAAAAATGTTTAAAAGCATTACTGGGAAAGCATATCCACATACATTCATTATTATACTGTACATTCTCACGATAACAACTTTGAATCATAATCTCTTAAACAATCGATATGCCCGCATATTTAATTAACTACTGAATTAATTCTGGGAACAATGCATAGTGTGCAAAACCAAAGTTCCTAACAGACTTGTCGAGATGCATTGATGTAAATCTCTACAGGCATCAAAGAATGAAATGGTCCATGTAAGTATAGAAAGCGGTAATGATGTAGTTGTCTTCTCACTGAAGCTGCTGGAGCGGAAGAAGGACTAACAGAGTCAATCTCGCCAGCGACGTCATGGATCTCACGTGCTAACATAGCCAGATCCTTAGCCAGGTCTTGACTGATTCTAGAACAATCAAAAGAAGACATTTATTCATTTTGTTTAGCCGACACTTTTATCCAAAGCAACTTACAATTGCTATATTTGTCAGAGGTCGCATGCCTCAGGAGCAACTAGGGGTTAAGTGTCTTGCTCAGGGACACATTGGTGTCTCGCAGTGGATTCGAACACAGAGCTCTCACACCAAAGGCATGTGTCTTATACATGTAAACCTGTTGAAGGAGACCTCCAAATTTGATAGGAGCACTTTAAAAAAATCTTACCAACCAAAAACCTTTGAATGATACACTCTTTAAAAAAGGTTCCAAAATGGTGTTTTCTCGGCGATGCCATAGAAGAACCATTTTTGGTTCCCCAAAGAACCTTTCAGTGAAGAGTTCTTAAAATAACCCTTTTGGTACATCCTCAGTGTGAAGAAAAGCTTAACAAATTTATGTAGTATGTAGCTTAGTTTCGCTAAACTTTTTGAGTAGCTTGCCTAACACTGGACCCTATTTATTACCTGGCAATCTCCTCACTGTGGGCAGTCCAATCTCTCATGTAATCATCCTGCTCTCTGCTTGACTGGTGTCGTAGCATGGAGATGCCTCCAGGGCTGGGTGTTGCAGGGGCTGAACCCCCTAGCTGGGTCACCCGCGGAGCCATTGGACGGGGGCGAGAATGCTGAGTGGGGTGACGGTTGGAGCCATACTCATCCTCTGAGGTTGAAGCATATTCGATGGGTACCCGGCGCCACCTTCCACCAGCTATAAGGAAGAAGAGTGTTTTAGTTTGAACATTTCAATATTGTTTCGAGTATATTTTCCTCAAAGGTCTGACCTGCAGGTGTACTTTGAACATAGGGAGCACCAGGACACTTATCAGGCAGTTTGGAAGCGCTGTTAGCTCTCGCTCTGGGGACGCCCACAGAGGATGAGGCTGTTGTACAGCGGAGCCCGAGCCGAAGAGCACTCTCCGGGGCAGGGCGCGGGACGAAGCCCCTGATCTTGCCTGTTGTAGCCTCCGAATCACTTCGAGCTGAAGGGGAGCACACTCTCTGCCTTCGTGGTTGAGCAAGTGCTTCAATTCTGGAGAGGGTCCTTCGTCCAGCCGAAGGTCTCGATGCAGAACTGGCGGTAGAGGCCTCTGAAGCAACAGACATACGATCGACATCAGCGAGATCAGGGTCGGAAGCTTCGCCCAGTCGTGCACGTCGAAGAAGGGAAGACCGTGTGGGTCTAGGCCGGGGAAGGGTGGTTGGTTTAGAGGTGGCTGGTGCAGGAGCAACAGTTGTTTTAGGTCCTTTGGCCTTACCACTTGTTGGCTCTGCCTTAGAGCTGATATTTTGACCCCGGCCCTGAGGTCGTTTTACCAAAGTTGTGTCCTGGGCAAGCGAAGAGCTCAAGTCATCATCTGTCAGGTCAAGAGATGTCCAAGCCCTTGAACCAGCTGAGCCAGAGGGATGGGCTTTGCCTTTCCTTTCTGTGGCACTGGTGTTCTTATTGGCTGTTTCACGGCCTGGACCTCCAGCCGAACGTTTCCTCTGGGTTGTTTTACGCATTCCTTCTCGCCCAGCCTGGCTGACTGTGCTTGTCGTATCAATGTCAGATTCGGGTGAGAAAGACCCCTCCAGGGAGTAGCTCGGTGGATCTGCAAGGTCTGATAAAGTGGTTTCCAGAAAAGAAGCCACGGCCTCCGAGTCTTTTAGCATGGTGGCAGCATCAATGCTCTCATTGATGACAGCCATTTCCCTGTGCTGGGTTGAGGCACCAGGCCCATCGATGCAAGGTATGAGCTCTAAGGGAACATTGGCACTCGGCCGTTCCACCGTAAAGCTCTCTTGCCTCAGTAGCGGCTTCCCTGTCTTCTCTCGGTCCTCGTCAACTTTCCTTCGTCTCCCATCTTCTTGTTTCTTCTCGATCTGTCTAGTGTGAGCTCCCTGTTGCTTAACTTTATTTTGGTTTCTCGGTGGAGTTGGCTTGTTGACTTTGGAACGATCTACACCCACGATAGCTGAGGACATTCCTGAAACTCTTTGTCCAGTTTTAGAGATTCTACTGAGCTGATCAGCTTTCTCCTGAAGTTCTAGATCCTGTTTCTCTGTTGAAGGGACTGTTCGCCTGAATTCGATCCGTGTGCCCCCGGGAGCCAGTGGATCCATAGCAGAGTCCTCAAAAGGGAGGTGCGGGAGGGTCCTTCTCTTACGTTCAGACACATTGATATCAACTGTTGAAACAAAATAAAATCTGTAAAAACTGATTTGTAATACAAAACCAAAGAATTTTTCGAGATGTTTGATGTCCTTGAACCTTTTTCATCTGTGGAAAGCACGGTGGGTTCAGCCCCAGATCCCTCAGGATCGGTCCGTATATGACTTGCCGCTAGAGTAGCCCACTGTGAGACCCACCTTGGACCACCAACTACAACCAAGTCATCTGGCAGCACCTTTTAAAGAGAAAAATGGATAGTCAATGTATTTAAACTTGAAAAGTAATCAAGAAAAGAAAAGAAAAGAAAAGGAATATCTTCAAGAACACTAAAATGTCTTCCAAAAAGTGTGGCAAATATTACTGGTATACCTCTGCACCAACACAACCAGTTTGTCTGGTTTCCATGGATCCAGATATTGGGCAGATAGTTCCTCTATCTTTCTGGTATTTTGGAAAACGCAGTTTAGTCAGGGCTTGGTTGTCCTCCACGCCAAAAACCTAAAACGTCACACATTTGCTCCATCATTGTGTATCAGTAACTGACATCTGTGTGATTTTAAAAAGACCCAAGTCTGTTGGTTTTGACATCTTTAACCACACGAGAAAACATCATTTCTAAGGTATACCTTATCAATCATACGCCTGGCCTCTTCCTCCTCAGCATTGCCATTTTCCAGTTCAATGGTGTATGTCCCTCTGTCGCTTTGGTCATCTACATGTCCCCTACTTGGAGTCTCTTGAGACCCAGTGCTTTGCTCTCTGGGCACCTTGGCTTTCTGTGGGGAAGAACTGTTAGTTGTTTTGCCAACTTCACCTCCTACTGGTGCCATCTTTTTAGCTCCAGATGTTGGTTTGTGCTGGAAGAGATCTTCCCTCCCACAGAAAAGGCCTTCTGTCTTCTGGACGCCTTGCCTTCCTCTGTAACGCTCCTGCAGGAATGCCCTCCGGCTACTGAGCTGCTCTCCCAGTGCATTTTCTGAGTCACTTTGTGTGCCATCCTCATGTTTACTGCCTGAAAAAGAGGGGGCGAAACATAAAGAAGGATGGTGCAAAACACATGACCATGGGCTAAATTTATAAATTGCATTCTTTAATCCAACATTTGGGTTTGTCCACATTTGACCCAAAATTGGGTTAAAACAACCCAGCATTTTTTAGAGTGTAAAATGTCACGTGGTGCAATGTCATGTATTTATATGAACAATAAAGCCATCAATAACTCCTTCATCTTACCTCTAAGGCTCCTCAGCTGAACTGGCACATCACTCTTCACGCTGTCTCCATCATCCTCAGCAACAGATTCAGAGCGGGCCAGGGGCAGCTCATTCTGTGCCAGCCAGTCCGCCACCTTTACCTCCGCTGCCACCATGGCAGCCTGCAAGGCACTCAGCTCCTCCCCTGCCCCTCTTTTCGGCCACTGTCGGTGGTCTGGGGCAACCTTTGAGTTTCGCTCTTTGCCCTTCCCTGAAGCCATCGTGTCAAACTCAATAGTGAAGGAGGCATGTCCGAGGGCTCCGCCTTCCGACGCAGGGATTGTGGAAGCTGACGCGGCGGCCTCTAAGCTGGTAGGGAGGCTTTCTCCTGTGTCGCCCACAACTGGAGGAGTCTCCTTACAGGGGATCTCAAAGTAGCTTGGTTCCTGGGTCCCCAAATTCTGTGTTGTGGTTCCTGGCCCCACCTGCTGCTTTATTACTGCGTCCTTACTGCCTGCATGAACACACAACATGAGCGGGTGGCGTTCAAGACAGTTATTAACACGACAACAGTGTATCTTACCTGCTTCACATCTAGCTTGTTTTTGCTCAGAGGCCTTTGCATCATGCTTCACAGAATTTTCATCATCTGCGTCCCCATCACCCCACCATGATGGCTGTCCATAAAGAGGGGTTCCTCTGTGGAGCGTAGCTATGTCTCCTGCAGATAAGTTTGGTAAGCAACATGTACTCTTGTAAGTTGACAAACCACTCGTCTTCAACTCACCTGACACCTTCTCTTCTGCTTTTGGGGCTGGATCTGAAGGTCTAACCTCAGCATCTTTTCCTCCCTCTGCCCCTTTGACCTCTGGACTTTTGGTGGTTTCCCCTGATGGTGAAGGCTTCTTGGTTAGCTGAAGCTGACTGGTGAACTTTTCATGCTGTCCGTGAAGGTGAATGTAAGAATGTCATGACAGAATACTGGACATGTAGTCCTATTAGTCTGACTGATATTGTATCTTGAAGCTGACTTCTGCTGATGAAACTGCAAACTGTATTCAGTAAAACTTTTCTTTAATTTTTTTTTTATAATTCTGACTCTTCATTCTTCATATCTGGTTCTTGGTCTTTGACTGTATACCCCTTACAGTACTTATCTAAGAAAATGCTGGGTAATATAAGGTAACTACAGGGGTTAAGGTTTGGTTTAGTGGTAGGTTCAGGGTTGGTACCAAGTTATTACCCAGTTATTTCTGTAATAAGTACATCATACTGAATGTACATGGGGAATGGGACTGTTTACTAAAGTGCTACCAAAGTGTTATCAGTTATTCTAACTAAGACTGCATTTATTTAATCAAAAGTACAGAAAAAAGTGGGATATTCTTTGATGAAAAGAACGTTCAGAAGCATTTATTTGAGAAAACTGATCAATATCATGCATCCTTGTGTAAATAAAGTATTGCTTTCTTTCAAAAAACAAATCATATCGACTTTTGTACGATTGTGTAGCTGCATTTGTATTACCTTCAGCGCTTCCTCTGGAACATGTAACTCTGCACGCACTACGGTAAATAGGTTGGTATGTAAGATGGGTTAAGGAGGAAACAATATATTTAGAAAAGCAAATGTATACTTGGTCCAATTGTAATTGCATAGCACATATTAGGTCTTTAGTTAAATGTAGACAAATTGTTATATTGTTATTGTACAAAACATGTAACCAAACCATCAAATTGTGATTTATTTCGTGCTAAAAGGATATCATAGCCAAACCGTAGCTTGTCATCCATTTTCAAAGTAATATATTGCTGTTCCTGTATACGTACATCATTGACGAATGTCTACAGGAGAGGAAAGGAGATCAGCTGTCACCATATGATTTTCAAGGACAAAATTTTGAGGACAAAATAATTATTATAAACATTACTCACCCCATTCAAGCTGCCCAGGTCTTTAACTTTATGTTCATCTGTAGCTTCTTCATAATTGATGACGGCATGCTGTTTGTCTACACTTCGAGACTGCAATAAAGAGATGTGAATGGATTATGGGAATAAAAAAATATGTTGTAAATTGGTGGATGCTGATGAAGGTGGGCTAGAGGAAATTATCTTGAATTTGTGGTGGAAAATTCTCGATCTTTGGTTCAAATCTTCAAAGTCTGGTTCAGGTTTTAGATGAAATCATTCAGAGTTGAAGTCTCAAGTCAAGAATAACTTTATAGAGCAGTTCAACAAAGTGAGATGGTAGGTAGCTAGGCATCTGACTTCACAATGGTCAGTACTCAGGTCTTATACCTTTTTCTTATCCTTAGGTGTCCAATTAGCACTCATACAGTTATCTTTTTCTTATCGCTCCTCCTCGACATGTCACCACGATTAAAAACACCTGCATCAATGTCTTATTCTTATTGGTGGGAAGACCTTTGCGCATGCGTTTTTAAAAAACATGATTTCATACATGTTTTTTGGGGTTCTTATCCAGTCTATAATTCACATACCCTTTAACCTTTTGTTCTATCTTCTGACAGTTGCTCTCTCTCTCATACCCTTTGCTCAATTTTTCTCTTCTCCACTAGTTTTTATCTCCACATGTAATCAGGCCTAGTTTTCTCTAGCATCACAGGCTCAGCTAGTTTCTTATATTCAGACCCATGTATGAGACAAATGAAATTCCCCAACACATTCTGTGAAATATGGCCAGAAACTCTTTTTTTTTTTCAGTAAATTGAGGTGATCGAGTTACCTGTAGCATAAGCTCACAGTCATCGCGTCCCACGAAGATCATTTCCCGGGGAAGACGGTGCCTTGTTCCCCCACTACTCACTAAGAACCAGGATGTCAAACTCATCTTGACTTAAGTAGGCCTCCTCTCTTCTTCCTGATCTCTCTCTAGGTCATTCTGTTGTAGGTCTGTGAAGAGCTGTTGCAAACAATGACTGATAAATAAATTAGACAAGATCATTAAACTCATCTTGTATTAGATAAATAGAGGATAAATAATGTATCTACTGTAGAGTAAAAGACACACTATCAACAAACAAATACATACTGGTAGGAGCCTTGTCTCGACAATATGACAATGAAGCTTGATTTGAGCGATACTTTCCACTTTCCATAATATAAGTTTGTATTATTTCAAGTGCAGTCCATGTGGCTAGCGAATTCCTCCATTCCTAATGAAATTGGATAATTTATTGCTAAGCACCAGACAAGCAGCTGACTCCTCTAACTTTATCAATGGACCTTTTTTCCCTCTAAAAAGAATGCATTCAGGGTATTTTCTTTAAAGGGATAGTTCACCCAAAATTCCCAATCTTAAGTTTATCAAACGACGAGAACACTTTTTGTGCGCAAAAAAAAAATGAACAAAAATAACGACTTATACCGACATGACCAGCGTCGGCCAATAGTGAGCCTATGTGTGACGTTTAACTGACTAGAGGCCCAAAGAAAAGGAAATTAATACTGGAAATAAAGTCGTTATTTTTGTTTGTTTTTGAGCCACTAAAGTCACTTGGACTATTTTAACGATGTCTTTAATAACTTTTCGAGGACGGCAAGTTTCAATCCCTCAAGAAGCCTATGGACTAGTTCGGAGGAGTGATCCAGCTCTCAGATTTCATCAAAAATATCTGTTCCAAGGATAAACGAAGGTCTCACGGGGTTCGAACAACATGAGGGCGAGTAAATACTGACAGAATTTTTATTTTTGGGTGAACTAACCCTTTAAGCTTGTGGTTTTGCTAAGGCAAGCAACACTTACTATTGCTCAATGTTTGCTCATAAATATATATTCAGTTATTCAAAAGTGAGATTAAGAAACGAATAGTCTTTATGGTGACGTTAGATTGGCAGATTTTCATTTAACGCAGTCAATGTGGCAGGATTACCTGAATCCACGGATATCGATCGCCCTCGGCCGCGCTCCAGGCATTGACGAGGCCTTTCTTGTTGAGTCGAGCGAAGTACGGGAACCACTTCTGCAGACCGAACAGAGCTCGATGTGTGGAAGAAGCTGTTATCTGCTGGTTCGAAATGATCCCCCCTTCCATTCCTAAAGGTCCAGAACATTCTGAGAGAATAGACAGAGAAAAGAGATGGTAAGAAAAATCACATGTAACATATTCTTCTCATCTTAAAATATTCAGTTGTTTCCTTCTCATAGATATTTAACTGGATTTTGCTTAACCCTCTGGTGCTGTTCAGTCATTTTCTGTTTTTTTTTTGGAGAATTTTTTACTTCATCGGAATGGTACCAAACTTGGTAAAGGTTTTGGCACTTGCTATGTGAACGCACAAAAATATCATGGACATGGTTAAATGGTCCTGAACAAAAGAGTCAAACTTGTATTGTTGCGGTCAAAAGTGACTGCATTGGAAATGAATGGGAGACGGATTGCATCTATTGGAAAATTTTGGTACTACGCCCAAATAATGTCTTACTGAAAGCTCATTTTTAAAAATATTAACCTCAAATTTGGAAAACAGCTTTTTTACATGTATGACTTTTCTCACAGTTATAGAGCAAATGTGTTTTGGAAAATATATATTTCATTAAGAAAAATTAAATAAGTATTTTTGTGCATTTTTTTTCATAAAAATAAATGTAAAATTGTTTTTCACTTCAGCAATAATCTCTTTAAAATGAGAAAAAACTTTATTTTAAATATTGATGATAGTTGAAAGCAGAAATTTCATTTTCAAATCTATGCTCAGAAACTGAACGAATGACTCTTTTTCTGACTGAATCAAATGCACACAGCACCAAATTAATATAGTTTGATTTAAGAAGAAAGAGTCGGATGACCCTTTAGAGTCAATTGTTTTTAGTTTATCAACAACAACATACCACTCGAACAGTGAAGTACGATTACTTATTTCAGTTTTATTAAAGTTAAACCATGAAAATGAGAAATATTTCCTTGGCAACTAGCTGAAATCAAATAAGCATATATATATATATTTTTTAAATTTCTATATATTTATTTTAATTCAGTTAAAGTAAATTTTACGTAACTATAATAAACTCTGGCAAAGACCAATAATTAGATTGCATTTATCTATTTAAAAAGTCTAAAATGTGAGATTTGATTTTAATCTAATTATTATCAAAATTATCTAATTTGTAAAAGTATTAATAGAAAATGTAATTTTTTCTTTAAGAATAAATATAATAAGGAAAGATTAAGCAATTCAAATGAATACCACAAACGCAGAGTTCTTTGTTCTCAAATGCTAATATGATAATATCGTTCTCGCAGGTTCCCGCCACAGGCTCCGTATCGGCCTCTGAAATGCCATCTTTCTCCGGTTTGTCCTCAAAAACATCTGTCAGCTCTGAACTTTTGGAGGCAACGTCCTTGGATTCATCGATGGATGTTGTGTCCTTGCTCTCACACACAGAGGTGTCTTCACTCTCGAAGCCTAAGATGTCCTCCCTTGGGTCATTGCTGTCATCGTTTCGTTCACCTGTGGAGATGTAGCTCGCTCGCTGGGACATTAACGGAGTACTTGAACCATCTCCACTTAATGATCTCGCCGACTGTGGGGATTCGAAAAGGAGCCGCAGGCTGTTCAGACTTGCCCGTAGGGAGCTATGCCTACTGTGCTTGGACAGCATGATTACAAACCAAACCGTATAGAGGGATCTAACTTTATATGTGCTCCTCTGAGAGCTCTTTAAGTAAGAGTGCATGACTGTAATCTTCAGCTAATTCTTTTATGCATTCATAGATGTGTGAAGCTACAGATGGGAATATCTTGTTTTGAGTCAGCGCAAAAAATACCAACAAATAAGTCATGGTTATGTAAGCGTTGGTGTTCTCTCGAGTCCTAGAGCGTACGGTGAGTTATGAGGCGTTTCTGGCATGCTCAGGCGCACAAACGTCTAAGAAAGTTGCATGGACAAAAATAAGCAAAACAGAATCAGCTTCCCGCCCGAAGTCATTGAAATGGCGGAATGATTTCGTGAGCAATGTGCTACCCTACTCTGTCAATGTCATATTGGCCTCATTCACTCAGATTCTCCTAAAAACCCTGTCGAAGGCAGATGGCTCTCATCCGCAAGTTGACACACATAATCTAGTTTTAGTTTTCTCCTCAAGAGATGAAAACGAATATTTATGCAAATGGGTTTAATTAAATGAGGTGATGAAGTCGATTCTCGCTTACTGTACTGACAGTTCCGCCCCATGTATTCGCCAGGACATTGGCAGGTGTAGTTCGCTCGCAGGTCTGTGCAGCTGCCTCCATTTTTGCAAGGATTTTTTTCGCACTCGTTAACATCTGAAAAGACAAGCAGACATCCACGGACACATCGGGAAGTTATGAAAAGCCACAACTTAAAAAAAAAATATGCAAAATGTAAATGTAAAATATAGTGTCGCAATATATCACACTACAATATGTATCGTGGATAGTGACAATGTGAATAGTTCACCCAAAATTCAAGTTTTTGAGTATTAGTGTCAGTAGCCTACTATATAATGTTGAATATAATGTATAATAATGCAACAGGGGAATATTTGATAAAGCCAAATGTCTTATGTTACCAATAAAAAGAGGTCTACGTTATTTTAAATATACTGTATATAGTCAGTTACAGAGTGCAAGCACCGGCTTTTCATCTAAAATAATTCGGTAACATTTTAAATGAAGGGGCGTTCGTAAGACTGACATGACACCTTCATAACCATGACACTGAAGTATCTGCTTTTTCTCATTTCAAGCTTAAGCAATTTATAGGGAAATGTACACATAATATTGTGTTTGCCACCAATTCACTAAATCTTAAAAATTACGAATTGCCACGAAAGTTCGCTTGATGTTAATTTCATAAGCAGGCTTCGTGACAGACCCCTGGCAGAAAAGCTCATGTTGTCCTATCTTAGACTTTGATTTTTAAGCAGAACAAAAGGAACTCAAGAGACTCGTTACAAACAGCATGACGAGGGGTCATCCGAGCAGAAATTCAGGGATCTGCAAGGTGGAGCAAAGCTCAATTGTGTCAGGTATCTGACAGAGATAAAGCACACCTTTGGGTTTTCCACAGCAGAAGGACTCTCGAGGGCAACAACAAAATCCACAGCTTAAACAGAGTCACTTCAACAACCTCAAGAACAAATGTGGGATTTAAGGATCTGATTTTAGATTGCTATGATGGGGTGGTGTCAAAGTAAAAAGGAAAGCTAAAGGAATAGGACTTTTAAAATCTCATTACAATTTCAAAACTCAATGTTTACATTTTTAGAGGGACATGTGAGTGGGTCTTGCTCATTGTCACAATGCTAAATTGTTTTGGAAGGTTTCCAGCACTTTGTTGCAAAGGTTTTCAGAGTAGTATGTTGCTATGCGGTTGCTGTATACTAGCCTAAATCTGTCTGATATGCTGGTCTCTAGATGTGCCTCAATTCCCCTCTCAGTCTACAGGATTTTTTTTTTTTTTTGCTCATTTTATCAGAAAGTAGAGCACAGTAGTAGTAATAGTGACACATTTACTCCACAGATGTAGTTCAGTTTAGTACTGAAAATTACAATCTTGTTGCATTTAGGTGCATTTTACAAGTACTGGTGCAAATACCACTAAACTAACGCAAACTTAGTAACACCTTGCATGAATCTTATACTCTCTACCCATAAATTTTGTGTCTGAAAGGGAAACTCCTACCAATGCAATAAGGTCAGCCGCAAAAATAATTGTCCATGCTTTTTCAGTGTTACAGTAATTTCTCATTGTGTGTCTTTAGTAAATTCTGACAGTAGATTTTAATTTCAGAAGAGGGCTTGGGTTGGTTAAAGCGGTTAGTAAGCTGTTAGTAAATTTGGCCCTTAGAATTTATATTTGCATTGAGAACATCAGAATATACGTATGTGAATGATGTGAATGTGTACGTATACGTATGTAACCCTCGTTTCCTGAGTACATGGAACAGAGACATGTCATCCCTTCGCCATGTTGCTGTACCTTCACGGAGGACCGGACTCTGTTCGGCTCCTCAGCGAAAAGAGTCATGCATTGTTTACTTCCGCTTTTTAGGTGGCTTGTCTGCCGGTTCAGTTCGGCAGGCGGCTACTTCGGTGATTCCTGTTGGTGAGCAGACGAGGATCACCATGAGGAACGCTCTGATTGGTGACAGAAACTGTCGGGCGCCCCACGCCTCTAGTAGCGCGTTGTCATCGGCGCTTCCAGTGGAGCGGCCGGAGACCCCCCGGGCGGTTCCGGTTGTTTCCTTCGGAGCTGTCTCTGGGCGGGCCGTACTATTGCCCCACGGTCCGCTCAAGTCCCTTTCTTCCCCGAAGTGCATGAGGAGTTGAGGAAGTCTTGGTCAGCGCCTCTGGCGTACAGATGGAGACAACCTCGCTCCTCCTTTCTCATCACCTTGGACAGCGGGCCAACACATTGGTACGAGGGACTCTCCCATTCCGGTGGAGTGGTCTATCGTGATGCACCTGTGTCCGAAGACCGCTTCCCCTTGGCGGGGTGCCCCTTCACTCCCCTCCCGTGCCAGTAGGTTTTCCTCTAGGCTAACCAGGGATGCCTGAAGACCTCCTTTCTCAGAGACGGGGCACTCTATGGCACCCGCGTCCAGACCTCTGGAAACTCCATGTCTGGTCCCTGGACAGGACATGGAGGTTCTAGGTGATCTACCACAGGCTGTGGTAAACACCATCACTTCTGCTAGAGCCCCCTCAATGAGGCGCCTCTATGTGTTGAAGGGGAACCTCGAGTGGTGTTCCTCTTGCCAGGAGGACCCCTGAACTTGCCCGATCAGAGTCATGCTTTCCTTCCTACAAGATGGGTTGGAGCAAAGGCTGTCTCCCTCCATCCTCAAAGTGTATGTTGCCGCAATAGCCGCACATCACGATTTAGTAGAAGGTAAGTTTGTGGGGAAGCACGACCTGATAATCGAATTCCTTAAGGATGCTAGGAGATTAAATCCACCTCGTCTCGTGTTTTGCACTTTGTACCCTTTTGGGGCCTAGCTCAGGTATGGAGAGCTCTCCAAAGTCCTCCCTTTGAGCCTTTGCTGACAGTGGAGCTGAATATCCTGTCCATTAAGCTCCTGTTGGCTTTGGCCTCTTTTAAGAGGGTCGGGGATCTGCAGGCTTTTTCGGTCGACGAATCTTGCCTAGAGTTTGGGTCGGGCCTTTCTCAGGTGATATTGAGACCCAGGCCCGAATATGTTCCCAAAGGTTCCTACCACTCCCTCGTGGATCAGGTAGTGAACCTGCAAGTGCTTCCCCAGGAGGAGGCAGACCCAGCCCTGGCTTTTCCCTGTCCCGTCCGTGCCCTGCGGGTTTACATTGACATAACGCAAAGCTTCAGGACATCAGGTCAGCTTATTGTCTGTTACGGAGGCCAGCAGAAGGGGAAGGCTGTTTCCAAGCAGAGGTTAGCTCACTGGTTAGAGGATGCTATCACCCGAGGGTATTGGGACTACCTCAGGGACTGCCATATGTTTCACTATCCCCTTGGTCTAGTACATATGTATATTCCAGGCCTTCATCAGGCGGCTGGCTTCCGCAGTGTTCCCTTCCTCGTGACGGGTTAGGGTATGCTTCCCAGTGTTATCCAATGTCCACTGAATGGGTCTTGTGGTACAGCAGTATGACTCCCTAGCTAGCTCCCGCAATTTGTGAAACTGCCTTTGGGTAGCTTAGCTGGGCGCTGGAAGGGGCCAGCACCATGGCGTTTTGTTAGGGACCCCAATTCGTCAGCGAACTCCCCAACGACACATTTAAGTTCCCAGGACAAAAGGGAACGTCTTGGTTACGTATGTAACCCTCGTTTCCTGAGTACAGGGAACGGAGACATGTCATCCCTTCGCCATGTCATCCCTTCGCCATGTTGCTGTACCTTCGCAGAGGACCGGACTTTGTTCGGATCCTCAGCAAAAAGAGTCATGCATTGTTTACTTCCGCTTTTTAGGTGGCTCGCGGAATGCAAATTTTGCATGCCAATTTCATTGGCTCGTTTTTAATTCTCTCGAAGGCAGTTGACTCCCTAGCGTGATCCCGATTCGTCAGGAAACTCCCCGTCTATACGTGACCGAAACAATCTCTTAACTTTCAGGGTTTCCACAAAAATATTAAGCATTAAATATTTTCAACATTGATTATGATAAGAAATGTTTCTTGAGCAGCAAATCAGAATATTAGAAACATTTCTGAAGGATAATGTGACTGAATACTGGAGTAATGCGTTTGCTATTACAGGAATTAATAAAATGTTAACATTAACACAGTTTTGTATTTTACAATATTACTGTTTCACTGTATTTTTGATCAAATAAATGCAGCCTTGGTTGCATAAGTTTTTTTTTTAAATCTTACCAACCTACACTATAAACAGTAAGTCATTATAGTTTATTGAACTCTTCTTTCAAGAGAAATACATTTGTTTACAAAATATGACCCCAACACATTCACAGTGGGGAACGACCATTGGCATTCAACCCTCATACAAGTCATGTGCATCCAAGCACCACTGTCAGATGCGATAGAACAAACTCGTCCTGATTGGAGGGATTCCCTCCGTGGGGCCAAAGTCCAGGCAGTCAAGCAAGTAAATTGGTGTGAGGAGCAGAGGGGGGTTGGTCAGCTGTCACGCTGGATTTGTGGTACTGTACTACTTCTATGGTAAAAAACTGAGCCTCTGACCTAATAAACGTCATTTTTGAGATGCACAAGTTCCTTTTGGGTGCCTCTTCTCCTCATTCTCCTCTTCTCATTCCATTTCTTAAGAAATGCAAATTCATTTGTGCTCAGTTGTGCCAAGGCAACTAGGTTAATGAAGTCAGTGGTGCTTCACACAATGTAAACACTGAGTCAGAACCAGCATCAGATCCTGGCATAGTCGATACAGATGAGGATGCCCCCCCTCCCCCTCACTTCTGCTGCAATCTGTCTGCTCATAAAAGTCACCAACATACAGTTGCAATTTTTTCGTGGTCTATTAAAAAAAGGAAATGTTTTTTTAAGAATTCAACTTGACATGTTACATCACAGTTGATTTCATTCATTTATA
>JAOTRC010000004.1:4948034-4961357 GCA_027497675.1 Cyprinella lutrensis
AACCAGTTCTCGCGGCCGCGAACCGGTTCTTTGGCTGTCGAAACACAAGGAACTGGTTCGCGCGCAGGCACCGGCTCTGAACCGGCTCTCAAAATGCGTTGGTGGAAAAGGGGCTTGAGAGGTTAGGTGCTGCTATGTAGTTGCTAGGGTGTTCATGGTGGTTGCTGTGGTAATGCTACTATGTTCTGAGTGGTTGCTAGGGTGTTGCTGTGGTAATGCTAGAGTGTTCTAAGAGGTTACTAAAGTGTAGCTAGTATGTTCTATAAATAAAGGTGTATTAACTTCTGAGTGGTTAGGTGCTGCTATGTAGTTGCTAGGGTGTTCATGGTGGTTGCTGTGTTAATGCTAGAATGTTCTGAGTGGTTGTTAAAGTGTTCCTAGGGTGTTCTTTAAAAAAAGGTTATGACTTCTGGGTGGTTGCTTATGTGTTGCTACATGGTATCTAGGGTGTCCTGGTGGTTGCTAGGGTGATGCATGGAAGTTTTGAGTGGTTGCTAGGACATTGTTATAATGTGATGTAAGGGTGTCCTGGTGGTTGCTAGGGTTTTGTAAGGATGTTCGGTGTGGTTGCTAGGGTGATGATAAGCTATCCTAATATAATAATTAAAGAGCTTCAGGAATAGAGTGCGGCTGATGTTGTACCTGTTCTCCGGCAGCGCCCCTCCAGCGAGCTTCACCACTGTGGGAAAAACATCCATCAGACTGGTTGGTTCGGTCACCTGTCGACCCGCGGTGAGACGCCCAGGCCAGTGGAATATTCCCGGCACTCGGATCCCTCCCTCCCAGCCGCCCATGGCTTTACCACCTAAACGAAGGTCAGTGAAAACACACAATCATGAAGTGTATTTGCCTGTGTGGAGCTTTCCACAATGTGTGAAGCGTGAACTCATCAACCTGAGTTGTTTATATAGTGCTGCTTGGTCATTGTTAGGGTGTTCTGGATAGTTGCTAGTGTGATGAGAGTTCTGGGTTGTTGCTATAGTGTTGCTAGGGTGTTCTGGATGGTTGCCATGACATTTCTAGGGGGATGTTTGAGTGTTGTTGGTATAGTGTTGCTAGGTGTTTGCTAAGGTGTTCTGGATGGTTACTAGGGCATTGCTAGGGTGATGGAAGAGTGTTCTGGTTTGATGCTATAGAGTTGTCAGGTAGTTGCTAGGGTGATGCAAGAGTGTTCTGGGTTGTTGCTATAGTGTTGTCAGGTAGTTGCTAGGGTGATGCAAGAGTGTTCTGCTTTGTTGCTATAAAGTTGCTAGGATGATGCAAGAGTGTTCTGAGTTGTTTGTATAGTGTTGTTAGGTGGTTGCTAGGGTGATGCAAAAGTGTTCTGGTTTGTTGCTATAGTGTTGTCAGGTAGTTGCTAGGGTGATGCAAGAGTGTTCTGAGTTGTTTCTATAGTGTTGTTAGGTGGTTGCTAGGGTGATGCAAAGGTGTTCTGGTTTGTTGCTATAGTGTTGTCAGGTAGTTGCTAGGGTGATGCAAGAGTGTTCTGGGTTATTTGTATAGTGTTGTTAGGTGGTTGCTAGGGTGATGCAAGTGTTCTTGTTTGTTGCTATAGTGTTGTCAGGTAGTTGCTAGGGTGATGCAAGAGTGTTCTGGTTTGATGCTATAGAGTTGTCAGGTAGTTGCTAGGGTGATGCAAGAGTGTTCTGGGTTGTTTGTGTAGTGTTGTTAGGTGGTCGCTAGGGTGATGCAAAAGTGTTCTGGTTTGTTGCTAAAGTGTTGTCAGGTAGTTGCTAGGGTGATGCAAAAGTGTTCTAGGTTGTTGCTATAGTGTTGTTAGGTAGTTGCTAGGGTGATGCAAAGTGTTCTGAGTTGTTGCTATAGTGTTGTTAGGTGGTTGCTAGGGTGATGCAAGTGTGTTCTGGGTTGTTTCTATAGTGTTGTTAGGTGGTTGCTGGGGTGATGCAAAAGAGTTCTGGGTTGTTTCTATAGTGTTGTTAGGTGGTTGCTAGGGTGATGCAAAAGTGTTCTGGGTTGTTGCTATAGTGTTGTTAAGTGGTTGCTAGGGTGATGCAAGAGTGTTCTGGGTTGTTGTTAGTTGGTTGCTAGGGTGATGCAAGAGTGTTCTGGATGGTTTCTAAAGAGTTGCTAGGGTGTTGCTGGTTTGATATGATGCTTTCTTCTTACTTGGCGGATTTGTGTATTTAGAACGACATTTCATTGTAGCAGTAAAACATCTCATTATTTGTAAACAAATCAAAACACTCTGGTCTGTTACACCAATCACATTAGACCATCCAGGAGTGTTGATGTTGAGCTCTGGTGGTTCACAGGTTCATGCATGTTTAGGTTGAATAAATGATGACAGAATGTGTTGGTACCTCGATAGATCCCGTTCCAGCCTCCTCTCTGAGGGTCTTCGATATAGCCGCCGTGATCAGATGTGAAGTACGTCAAGGTTTTCTCTGACAGGCCGAGCCTTTCGATGGTCTCCATCATTCTACCTGTGATCAAACAGCTGTTCTGATTGAACTGTCCAGATCACGTGACCATGGCTCTTATGTTTCTTACATTAATTGTTACATTTGTTTCATGAGAAGAAAAGATAGAGAAGTTACATGTTGCGTGAATGTTTTTTTTAAAGATTGTTTGGCATTAAGACATTTAATTACAATTAATTATAATTTTATTAAAAGTGATTTACTGGAAACAAATCTCATTTTTACTATCAATAAATAAAATGTATTACATTTTAAAGTATTTTACCATTAAATTAATGTTTTATTGCAGTAATGAACATTTATTTGGTTGCACAATTATTACTAAATGCCACAATGCAAAACAATCATGTATAGGTGGTTGCTAGGGTGTTGTGGGTGGTTGCTAAAGTGTTGCTAGGTGGTAACTATGATGTTCTGGGTGATGCTAGAGTGTTCTGGGTCGTTGCTATCTGGGCTCTTGTTATAGTGTTGCTAAGTGGTTGCTAGGGTGATCTAGGTTGTTGCTATAGTGTTCTGTGTGGTTGCTAGGGTGATAGTAGAGTGTTCTATGTTGTTGCTATAGTGTTGCTTGGATGTTCTGGATGGTTGCTAGGGTGATGCTAGAGTGTTCTGGGTTGTTGCTATAGTGTTGTTAGGTGGTTGCTAGGGTGATGCTAGAGTCTTCTAGATTGTTGCTAGGGTGATGCTAGACTGTTCTGGGTTGTTGCTATAGTGTTGCTAACTGGGCTCTTGTTATAGTGTTGCTAAGTGGTTGCTAGGGTGACGCTAGAGTGTTCTAGGTTGCTGCTAGTTGGTTGCTATGGTGTTCTGGAGACTTACTAGGGAGATACTAGAGTGTTCTGGGTTGTTGCTATAGTGTTGCTAGGATGTTCTGGATGGTTGCTAGGGTGATGCTAGAGTGTTCTGGGTTGTAGCTATAGTGTTGTTAGGTGGTTGCTAGGGTGATGCTAGAGTCTTCTAGATTGTTGCTAGAGTGATGCTATAGTCTTCTAGATTATTGCTATAGTGTTGCTAGGGTGTTCTGAATGATTGCTATGGAATTGCTAGGGTGATGTTTGAGTGTTCTAAGTTGTTGGTATAGTGTTGCTAGGTGGTTGTTAAGGTGTCCTAAATGGTTACTAGGGCATTGCCAGGGTGATGCTAGAGTGTTCTGGGTGGTTGTTAGGTGGTTGCTAGGGTGATGCAAGAGTGTTCTGGGTGATTGCATTGGTGTTGCTGGTTTGTTTTGCTCTATTGACTGTTCTCACTGTTAGCATGGGTCAAAAAGAGCAGAAATCCATCTCTTACCAACCATCCAGTCCACTTCTTCCACGTTGTCCCCATACAGCCCATGTTTGCTCTTTCCGGCGAATCTCTCGGACACGAAGAGGGGTGTGTGCACGTGTGCAAACGACAGGAAGAGCAGGAAGGGCCCGTCTCGGTGTCTGACATCATAAATCACATGATGAACAATCACTCTAAACAGAAACCAAAGACGTTTCCCACGGCAGGCACAAAAAAACAGCCCATAACCGTGAGCGTGGGAACGCCAGGAGACCAACAGCTGATCTGTCCGGACAGATCTAGTGTCTGAATTACCCCATTACTAAGCAAGCATGCATGCAGATGAGCTTTACAGCTTCCTGTTTATGGGAGAATCTCAGCAAACATGTCAAGAACACGATCTTACATCAGCACAAAATCAAAAGAAACTAAAGAGAAATTCTATTTTACATCAAGCTTTTAAACACTGTTTTGCGTTGTGTGGGATTTACATAGAACAAATTAATTCACTGTAAACAAATCCAATTTTTAATACAGTAATAAAAAACATAATTAAATTGTAAAATACTTTAAAATTGAACTTTTTTTGATGCAGTAATAAAAATACGTTAGTTTGCGTTGGGGTTGTTATATGTTAAAAAATGTTAGCAAAATGCTAATCATGCTAACAACATGTTACATCATTTTAACAAAATGCTCATGATGTTAAAACATGTTAGCAATCTGTTAAATCATGTCTTCAACATGTTAAATCAAGTAAGCAACATGCTAATCATGCTAACAAAACATGCTAGCAAATGCTAATCGTGCTAGAAACATGTTAAATGATTTTAGCAACATGCTAATCATGATAGCAAAATGTTAAAACATGTAAGCGATGTGTTAAATCATGTTAGCAACATGTTAAAAAATGCTAGCAATGTGTTATATTCATGCTATCAACCTGTCAAAACATACTAGCAAGGCATTAAATCATGTTAGCAACATGCTAGCAGAGATTTTCAGCCCACCTCTCCACGAACTGCTCCGCTTCACTCATGAGCCGCGCGTTCAGCGTCTCCGGGTTCAGCGGCTGCTCCACCACCTCGCCGTTCCTCATGATGATGCAGTTCCAGGTCCTCAGGAGTTCGAAGGGCACGAACCACACCGAGAAGCTCAGCAGCGACAGAGCGGCCAGAAACAGCACGAGCGTCAGGCGGATCTGCATTAGCCCGACGGCCCGCACCAGAACTAGCGTGAGGAGCGCGAGCGCCACCAGTGCAGAAATCCTCCACAGCATCTCCTGCAGGTCCACCAGGACGTCTTTGCCTTCTCCAGGCCGGCAGTCGTTGAAGAAGGTGAAGGGAAGGCCGTAGAAGAAGTCAAACCCGTGAGTGTTGGGATGATGGCAGTGATCGTTCCTGCTCGCACAGTTCACTCCCAAATGCCACTTCCCTGAAGAGAGGGAACACACCTTGGCTTTCAATGTTTGGTTATAGCTACGAAACTTGTCATTTTTTTATATTTATATATTTATTTAAAGCTACACTGTGTGGTTTTTACCCCCATCTAGTGGTGAAAAGGTATATGACCATTAGTTAGCATATGAATATTAGTTTCCGTTCCTCTCAATTCCGATTTCGTTTTAACTCCTACGGTGGCCAATGTAGTCCAAGATTAACATGGCTTCCAGTTCGACCTCGTCCATGAGTGCTAACTCAAACGTAAACGCGAAAGGCGAAGCTTGAATTAACTGGTATGTCCCTCTTTGTCTAATGTACTTTCAAGATGGAGGGGCAACATGGCAACCGACATTAGAACCCCTTACCCGTATGTATTTTCAAAGTGAAAGGTTACTGCTTTGAGCTCTACCAGAAACAAGACTTGTGCTGTTACCATTATGCCCCTGAGAAAGGTACATTGACTGGTTACTCCAAAGGGATTTTCCTTGTAATAAATGTGTCTGGTCAATATGTACTTTCTTGCTGCCTTTCTATTGTGAATAAGAGGAACATTTCCTAAATGACAACTGAATTTTTCCATCTGCTTGTGTCTTGCAGAAAAAGATGAGCCCAGCAGCTACACTTGCACAACTTGTAAGCAGCCCTTCAGCACTGCTTGGTTCCTTCTACAGCATGCCCAGAACACTCACGGTTTCCGAATATATCTGGAGAGCGAACCTGGAAGCCCGTTAACTCCCCGAGTGGCCTCCGCTCCAGGCATGGGTGGTGACTGTGCCTCACAGCCACCGCTACATACAGCCCACCTTGCAGACACTAGTCCCTATAGCCTGATGAGGATAGCCAACAGAGATGGGTCCTCGATTCCTAGGGAAGGCCGATATCCCAGGACACCTCCACTCTTTAGTCCCCCACCACGGCACCACATGAGCCCAGATGATTTGGCTTTGGCCCCACATCACCCAAGCGCCTTCGACAGGGTACTACGTCTTAATTCAGTACCCTTAGACTCCCCATCCATGGACTTCTCAAGACGACTGCGGGAACTTGCTGGCAACTCTGCTGGCTCCTCTCCGCCTATGTCGCCCAACAGGCCTAGCCCTATGCAACGGCTGCTGCAGCCATTTCAGCCAGGGGCATCTCATTCTCCTTCTGGACCTCATTCAACACCCACTGAACAAACGCCAACCATGCCAACTGTGAAGGCAAAGTCTTGTGAGTTTTGTGGAAAGTCTTTTAAGTTCCAGAGCAACTTAATCGTCCACAGGCGCAGTCATACCGGAGAGAAACCCTACAAGTGCCACCTCTGCAACCATGCCTGCACTCAGGCCAGCAAGTTGAAACGCCACATGAAGACTCATCGGCACAAATCCTCCTCCACTACCTCCAAATCAGATGATGGCCTTTCAACTGCCAGTTCACCTGAGCCAGGCACAAGTGATTTGATAAGCAGTGCCACCAATGCTCTCAAATCTGTGGTGGCCAAGTTTAAAAGTGAGAACAACGGCCTGATTCCAGAAAATGGTCAGGAGGAAGAAGAAGAAGAGGAAGAGGAGGAAGATGAAGAAGAGGAAGAGGAGGAGGAAGAGGAGGAGGAGGAAGAAGAGGACGAGGAGGAGGAGAATGAGAGTGAGGTCGGCGAGAGGAATGATATAAACTTTAGCTTGAGCCTAGAAGGGGCACGTCACCATGAGAACAATAGACAGCGACACAACAAAAGTGTGGAGGGAATTCCGGACTTTCGAGACGCCCTTAAACTTTACAAACGAGGGGACCGAGGGGAGACAGGTGGTGGCGATTCCCCGAAAGAGTCTGATCAAGTCAACGAGAGATACGGACAAATCGTAAACGGAACAGCCTCCTACCCAAACGAGGACCACTCGAGGAAACTTCTAGCCAGATGTCCAGGATCCGACAGCCCTCTTTCCAAACGCATCAAGGTGGAAAAAGACCTTGATCCTCCGACTCCTACAATCCCCAACTCTGAAAACGTGTACTCTCAGTGGCTGGCCGGATATGCCGCTTCGCGCCAGCTCAAGGATCCTCTCCTCAGCTTTGGGGACTCGAGACAATCACCTTTCGCCACCTCTTCAGAGCACTCCTCGGAGAATGGAAGTCTCAGGTTCTCCACTCCCCCTGGGGAGTTGGATGGAGGGACGGCCTCTGGGCGCAGTGGCACTGGAAGTAGGGCCAGTACACCCCAAACGGGTCGACCAAGCTCCAAGGATGGTCGGCGAAGTGACACGTGTGAGTTTTGTGGCAAGGTCTTCAAAAACTGCAGCAACTTGACAGTGCATCGCCGCAGCCACACCGGCGAGAGGCCGTACAAGTGTGAGCTTTGTAGCTACGCCTGCGCTCAGAGCAGCAAGCTAACGCGGCACATGAAGACGCATGGACAGACGGGCAAGGACGTTTACAAATGTGAGATATGCCACATGCCTTTTAGCGTCTACAGCACTCTGGAGAAGCACATGAAAAAATGGCACAACGATCAGCCCTTAAGCATTGAAATTAAAACAGAGTAAACTTTATGATGTCTTTCGCAGTCCTAGAAAAAAATATTTTAAGCACAGCGTCAGTTAAATATGCTGGCCGAAAATTTTGGCCGAAAAAGACTCTGAGCCTCTCTCATGTGCAATAACTTAATGTTTTGTACTTCTTTTCTTACTGGTTGGCATGTTTTTTTGTGCATTAGCTTGATTGATAAGGATTAGCTGTGTTGCTGTTGTTACCGTCTTTTATCAAACGGGACATTTCATGCTGCAAACAATTAATTTTTACATATCATACCAAGCTGTATTTTGTCATTCAAGCCTGTAATCGTTTGACTACCTACATTCACACTGGGGTTTACACTGTTCATTAGGGGTATAGACAAACTGTAGGGTTACCGAGGAAGATTGAACGGTAACATTTTACTAAGATACTAAAAAAGTTTGCATTTTTATTGTCGCTTGTGAAAAAGAGTGCCTTGGGTGTGCCATTTGCCATAAGCCTGGGGATATTGTTCAATGCAAAATTAGGTCTTGCATCAAGTACCTATTGTGAATTTGCTAATGCAGGAATCCAGCAAATGTTCTTATGTATATAATTTACTAGTGTAACATGTCGTGTTCCTTTAAGTATGATTATTTTGTTGGCATCTTCATGCCTTTTGGCTTGGTGAGATTTTGGTACAGGTACATTAGTAAGTTTTCTTTTAACTTAGGGTCTCATTTCTTCTTCTTTTTTATACGTATCCCTGAAAATGTGTTTTACTCAGTATATAGCCAGTTTATTGGACTATACTGATACATTTCTATTGGTGCATGGAACATTATGTAAATATGTAAATCTTTATAGAATGAATTTCTTGACAGGGTCATCCACGGAAACTTTAACATATAGCCCCTGAGTAAGCTGTTTAAGAATTGGCAGGATTGAAAATCCTTTTTTGAATTAAGCTCAGATTGGCTAGAAATAGAAGTAGTTTAGCAAGAGCGGTTATGATGGAGCGATGCAGGAACGTATTTCAGGACATTTACACATTATTGGATGAAAGTCTGAATTAACTTGCTTGCTAGTACTTCCACGATGTTTTTGTTTATCCAACACTCTTCAGTTTCTAAAGCTATGTACTGTATATACCCCTGTTTATTAGCAAAGCACTTAGCCACGTTCACATATTTTGTGCCGGTCGAGTTGACATTCAGACTTTTTATTCTCTACATTATCCCATAGTGAATTTTATGAATAGCACTTGCCACTCAGCCTAAAACTCTGTATCTGTCCTGCTAATCTACGGGCAGGTGGTTGAGTATAAAACAAAAACTGATCTTCAATGGCACAAAAAAACTGCACTGTTCAATTTTTTTTCCAGTTTACAAGAGACACTCAAGAGATATTTCCTCTCATTTGAACAACTTAATGAGGTGTCAACATTGTATGTGAAATAGAGTTAGATTAGAAATCTTGGTCAAAGAAAAAGGACTTAAAAGACGATTGAAAAGGAAAAAAATAAAAGGCTGTTCATTTAGAAGCTAGATTTTAAACTGGAACAGTGTAACGATGTTTATCTCAGTGAATATGGTCCAAACCCGCTGCTTCATCAGCCATTTTCTTTTTTCCTCACATGTTTTATAATGAATTAATGATTCAATGTTTTGGGGTTAATTTTTGTAATACTTACAGAAAATTAATTTAAAGTGTTCCATTTTTTTTCATTTCTTGGGGGGTTACAATGTACTATGTAAATACTAAATGTTATGTGAATTTCCTTTTCTTCTTGTTCTTTTTTTCTTTCTTTCTCTTTGGCATACACGGTTCTTCAGGATGCATTATAATGAGATTGTAGGAGTATGTTTGACATTTTATAGGGCTGACTTACGGTCTGTCAAAAGCTATTGTGACACACTTCAGTTTGCCATGTCAATGTGTAGAGAGGATCTGGATTTAATTGTTCATCAAGAGTAGTCAAGATAGTATTTATATAGAGACTAGACTTCCAGACTGTTCCTTGTTCACTTTAAAGGTACACAAATGCCTGTAGTTGAGCTCAGCATGCTGCCACCGTTTTTCTTTTCTCCTTAACTTGGCAGGATAATATAGTGTGAATCGTTTTAATGTATGGATCTTGAAAATGAGTTTCTAAGAAAAAAAAGCTATGTGGGGGTTACACAGATAAAAGGCTATACAATGGTCTGTTGACGCAATCCTCTTTGAAATAACACACACCGATGAGGAACAGGTGCTTTTATGATCTCTGGCCTTTGGATATGCAGTAAAGTTTCATAGTTAGTGGGTTTTCCTCTTTATTTTGAACTGTTCCTGTCTCCCCCCACAACCTGAAACATTCCAGTCATCTTTGAAAGAATGGATGTCTTATGCAATGAATCAAGAGTCAATAAATACATTTAAAATGCATTTTGAAATACAACTGTACAGTTTGTCTCGGTGTGTTTTATTAATGGCCAGACCCACACGGAATATACGGCCACTTCCACGGAGTTGGATTGTCTGTCGTTTGTAATGTTCTACACTTTCCCTTTTGCATGTTTCTTTATTAAATATTTTACTTCAATTGGTTATGCTTTTTGCTACCAATATGAGTGTGTGTTTCCCTCAGCACTGTTCAACACATTTGACCAAATTTAAAGGCAAAATCTTCCCTAAAAATCAGTGCAGAAAATGCAAGAAAGTCTGCAGTTACCATTTATGACTCATTGCATAAACAAAGTTGTAACTGGTACTTTGTTTGTGTTAGTTATTCTTTTACTTTTAACTGGTTTCATTACATTCAGCTACATAAATGTATAATTTGATCTGTTGATGTTTATATATATTTTTTTTATTTAAGTGGTTGTAATATTGTAGGATATTTTGATAAGCTTTTTTTTATATTTTTAGTTTTAGGCTTTAGTAATTTTGCATGTGCTTTTTGCAACACCGATAGTCTAACTTTTAAAAGTGTGAATAAACGCGTAAAAAAAGGTTTTTTGAGTTCATATACATGCAGGCTGCTTTTTGTATTTAATTGAGAAACCCTGGTGCCTTTATTGTACGCCGCTGCCCACATGTGTGTCCGTGTGTGGATGTGTACACACATATGAGTATTAACACCAGGTGTGTTTGCTTTAGAGAACCCAGACGAAATGACGGAAGTAAGCCGTCTTATCTTTTGTCTCGGGCTTTGTGTGGTCATTTGGGTGTCTGTTTTATAACTTTAACAGCCTCTTTTTTCGTTCATTTTTGCACTCTTTGCTTTTCCTTTGTGTACTGACACCAACGTGACAAAGTAATCTCTCTCTCTCTCTCTCTCTCTCTTTATCTATCTCTCTGCCCTTGCTTCAGCTCTTTATGTTTACTGACCTAGAGGTGATTAAAGTCCAGCCTTAGAAAAGGATCCAGCTTTTTAAACTGTTGACAGTTGAGATAAAAGCCCTTAAGACTTGGGGATGGGCACTATGGGTTGTGGCACGTTTGCGTGTATGTGTTTTACGGGGCTTAAGAGACGAGCCTGCTTTCTGCTCCCCTCTTCCAAGTTCAATGTCAAAGGGTGAACAATGGCAGGTCACAGGGATCCTGGGCCCAAACAGAGCATGCATAGCCTGCATACTTTTCCCATAGCAGGTCCTGACCTCTGCTCTCGGCCTCTCTCCCTCCCTAAAGAATATATTTTCAGGCTCTCAGGGAAGATCTGTCAATTTCCTTCACAAAAGAATGGCTTTTGTCATTTGAGACACCTTTCTGATAAAGAAACCTGGAAAACCAAGCATGGTGTGGATTGATCTTCATAGAAACGTTTTATTTTTTTACATATGATACAATTTTTACACCTATTTTCTCTGTGAACACAACTCACAACACTCAGTAAAAGGGCTTAAAGACGTGTATACACTGTTAAAAAAAAGAAAAAAATTAACAAAGACAGTGTTCTTGCTGCTTACATTTTTTTTAAGTTTAGTTAACTCATTGTCCAAGTTGTCACTTACAGTAGTAGTACACCTTCACATCTCTAGTTAGACCAAACTTAACATTTTAAGGCAGCCTGAACGCTTACTTTTTAAAGTTGAAACAAAAAAAATGATATTATATGACATGGTTGCTTTAGCAAATGCGTATTTACCTCAGGTTTGCTTGTTAACACTGTCAGTTAGGTTTTTAGGTTTTAGGTTTAGTAGACACGTTATTTTTAACTTTTTAGCGCCATTCATCAAACAATTCATTTCAGCAACATGATTTTAAGCTCCACTCTGCACTGAACATTTTATGTTGTGACGTGAAACATGCAAAAAGTAAGTATGTTTATTCTTAATGGAGTATTGAATGTTAGCTTAGCAACATGCTAACACAAAATGCCAATGAAATCAATTGTGAGGCAAGTCAACCTGCAGCTTCATGTGTTTAGCTCAATTTGTATGACTGCTCGCGTAAAGCATTTCAAAATAATTCCATTTCGGGTTACTATATAGGCAGTAGACAGCAAGACAGTGTTTTGGAACGGAGCCATTGTGATACTCTCTTGAATGTGCTGGTCTCTGTTCTGTCTTGCCTCAATGTTTATACTCTACAGGGCTTTGCATCGATGACAGGGGAGCCCCCGTCTCAGGGCTCTTGGAGGTTAATCCTGTGTGTGTATGTGTGTGTGTACAGTACGTGTTTTTCTCCAGCAGTAAGGTTGGACTTGTGGACTGACTGCAGCTGCTTACCCTTTTGATTTGAGTCTCGTCCCCTTTAGATCCAGTGAGCACACAGAAATGATCACATTTCTGAGGTACTTCCATGTTTGCCCAGACAGAAGTTGAGGACCACTGGATTAGAATGGGGTCTGTGTTTTGTCTAGGATGGAAAAAAATGTAGTTAAAGGGGCGCTCCCTCTTTTTCACAAACAAGAACACACACACACATGTCCGCACACGTGTGCTCTGGCAGTGTCTTGGGGGACGTGACCTCTCTCCAGTGCCTCCGATCCTGGCCCCTTCTCCTTGGGTGAAGGCAGAGAAAGGTCAAAGGTGATTTTTTGGGGGGCTCAAGATTAAGTTTCACATGACTGAGCACCTTTGTTGAGGCCGTCCAGCAGAAAGGAAACGTCCAGGAGGCCTTCATGTCTGTCTGAGAAAGGGCCCCAAAAGCACCCTTCCCCCTTTGGCCTCTTCTCTTCTCTTCTCTTCTCTTCTCTTCTCTTCTCTTCTCTTCTCTTCTCTTCTCTTCTCTTCTCTTCTCTAGAACATTACATGCAACAACTGTCAATGGACAAGCATCTAGTCATTTCAAACATGAATTACTTTTTTATTTTTTAAAGTCACACTGATCTTTTCCATGAATTGTAAGCAGTTGTTATCAGCTACATATCGATTTTCTAACTTTTATCGTTATTATCGAACTTTTTTGTTGGTTTTCACTGATAATCCTCCACTTCACCAAAGATAACACATCTAATTATCGCCTTACATTCAGTTACAAGACAGACAAACCAATGGTGTTTAGTGCCAATGAGGGTAGTTTTAGACTCTATGTGACTCTATGATTTGAACATCTCAACCTGGGGTGCGTTTCCCGAAAGCATCGTTAGCCAAATATGGTCGCAAGTTCCATCGTTATCAGCATAGTTCAACGAGTCGGTGATTCCCGAAACCATCGTTCCAACGAACATTCGCAAACAGCATCGCAAAGTTGTGTGGTTTGAACGACAGCTCTCGACC
>JAOTRC010000004.1:5088216-5098522 GCA_027497675.1 Cyprinella lutrensis
TAAAATAAAAAAAAACTGTAAAACAAAAAAAAATAAGAAACTAAAATGGAGCCTTCAGTCATGCACATACAGCAAAAAAGTGTAAACTTTATGAAAATAAAATAAAATGGAATAAAAACTAGGCTTCAGTATATATGACTTTTGTTAGGGTACGTTTTACTCAAATAAAATACATAAAATAAAATACATATGCAGTTATTTGTTAAAAAGTGTCAAATTTGCAAAGCTTTATAAAAATAAAATAAATTAAAAAATTTATCTTAAAAATTTCATAAAAGTTATCAAGACTTTTTAAAGTGTCAATTAGTAATAAGATAAAATAAAAACTGATTTAGCAGGACACCTGTAAGACTGTTAATGGAAGTAGGGGAAAGGTATTTGTCTACTGTACATGGGGAGGTAAACACTGAGTAAGTCTTCAGCTTCAGGGCTAAATTTAGAGCTGGAGTCAGAGGGGGGTATCTCCCAAGGTCACAGAGAAGCACACACAACAGCATTAATGCTCACACCACACACCCACACAGCAATTGAGATACAGGTCTGCCTAAACCACAGGCTTCCCTCGGGACTGGAGAGTTTGAGTCTGAAGAGGTCTGACTTCTGTATTATCGGGAAATGGCTTCTTTTTTTTTCCAGAAGTTGTGTAATGGCCGCTTTATCTACTCTTTAAAACCCTTATCTGTGGTATTAGGAAGGTCTCAGATTTGCCATGGTTTAAACTGAAGTGAAACCAGAGAAAGATATCTCACATGCTCAAGAGTTTCAAAAGTTCCACTGGATTATTAGAAGAGAAGCGTAGACCAGAATTTTACCCTATTTTATTCACGCTGCTAGGCAGTCTGAATCATAGATATCCATAATAAAGGCTAGATATCTCGTCCACGCTGCTGGCCAATGGAGGTCGACGTTCACACCTGGCGGCCATCTTGTCACAGTCAGCTTGCTCACTTGTAACATTGTTTTAATGGTGCATGTACCATAACTTGCTCAATTTTCTACCGATTTTCAAATGGTTTGGTTTGTTATAAACGTCATAGATGTAGTTATGACACTGCCTACTTATGAATAATAAGTGTATAAATAAAAAATCATCCAGATTTATAGCCACGTAAATAAAGTTTGTAAGAAACCAAACCGTTTGTACATCCATCAAGATTATGAGTATTTATGTTCGTGCTGATCACTCATCTTACATCAGAGCCCGCCAAAAAGCTTGCCTGTGACAAGATGGCCGACAGTGATGACGATAGAGATTCCGCCGTAAGACATCTAGCCTTTATTATGGATAGGCTATCTATAGTCCGAATACCATGGACTAAATTTTCGCCTCAGCGAGGGAACCAATCACAGAACAGGGAAGCAGCAAGTCGATGACAACGATGCGACACACCAAAGCAGTTTGTTTATACCTATGGATCAAACATGGCAGCAGACGCGAAGTTACCTTTCAATGCAGCCTTAGATTGAAAATAATAGTCATTGGGTTTGTGAGAGAAGTAACAATGTCTGATTTAAGAACAAATTCAGGATCTTGTTGTTCAACAAGTTAATTTTAATCATAAAATTTGTCTTAAAAGTATGAAGAATCTTTAACATCCATTCTGTATAGAGTAAAAAAGGTTCTATAGATTTATAAATGTTCTTCACACAAAGACAGAAATGGTTCTTTTAAGAATTGTTCAGCAAAAGGTTATTTAGACCACAAAATGGTTCTTTTATGGTTGTGAAATATACCCTTTGGAAGCTTTATTTCTAAGAGAGTAACTAAGATTTGGTTTATGAGTTGACTGACTCAACGAAAGGTAAGATTATCAGTAAAATTCAACCTTCTGTGACAATCACACAATGCCACTGCATGGCTTTACAAGACCTGGAATATAGTTGATGAGTCACATGGACTACTTTTATATTTGTATAGTGCTTTAATGTCCATTAGAAGTTTGAAATCTCCAGTCTCTATTCTTTGAAATTGGATTGAAATGCTCGGGATTATTAAAAATGTCTTATTCCACACAGGAAACAGGACATTCAGGTTTGGCAAGATATGTTGGTGAGTAAATGATGACGGAAGTTTCTTTTTTGGGTGAACTAATCATTTAAACGTGCACACTTTGGTCCATCCATCTGCTCACAGTGCGGGGGTCAGCAAAAAATACAAATCTGAGCCAAGAGATAAACAGAGAACAGAGTGCCCATTTCTCTCTACTTATACAACAATGCCCTCATTTGTGGTGTTTAGCGACGTGGATATACTTGTCAAGACGTGTTTTCTTCAGCATAAAGCTGGATATTGACAGACATCGCCATTTCAGTGTAGTCATACTGCACAGCCTCTATAAAAAACAGCTTTCATGTGAAATCCAAAACCGCCGACCACATTTCCGGCATGAGCTGATGACAGCATTAGCTACTGTACAACGTGATTCCCATGCAAAATGAAGCCTCCCTGAACGAAACAAAAAACTAGCAGCATGATAGTATTAAGATTAGTTTTGACCAAGTCAAGAGGTGCTTGTTTTCATGCAGGATTTCATCCAAATATGCAGAGGGATTGTATAGTGACGCTGTTATTTAGATGAACTTTTGTTGACTAAAGCACTGTGATGTTTATAATCATGTGATTTGGCTTTTTGAATAAGAGCCACATGCTAAGAAAGCAGAAAAATAATAATTCTCTGAAAACCTCTTACAGGATTATCCAGAGCTTCAACATCATACATCCCTAGTCTACATCTATGCACGAGTTTAATTCCCACAACAAATACAAGTTGTAGTGACTGAGTGCTAACACACTGCAACACTCAATTTGAATGGATTTTTTTAATAGCTAAACAAAGCAACGCTGTCGGCCGCTAACCATTTCCATCGACAACCAAAGCTCTTATGTCACGTTTTGTTATGTAATCGTGGTTAAACTGTGATATAACTCAAACGTTCAGTTTATATTCACTTCAGCTACCATTGAGTTGATAAATAAATAAATAACATTGGCTGCCTGGGCACCGGGACTGCAACAGTAAATGCTGACAATGCTGATAGATTCTCTATAAAGCGGTCACTGACAGGGCACATCAACAAATACAGATGTCAGAACAGTATTCTTGTTATCTACCCAAATTAGTATCTTTCTTTTAAACTAAAAATAAGAAAGTATACTTTCAGTCAACTTTTTCTGTACTTCACAGAAATACACTTAAAATTGCACTTAAGTGACAAAAAGATCTACGTACTTGTACTCAATCATTTGATCGAGATATACGTAAAAGTAAAATTAAGTAGTACACTTAGCTTGTAGTTCTGTTTAATCTTTTCCATTATAAACTTACAATGTTTTCAAAATATTTATTTATAAATAAAACAGATATGTTCCTGATTCTGAGTATATGAATTTTTGTGTAGGCCAGTCCACTGGTAGTGTACATAGCAATTTACTTTTTAAAATTTACTGCAAATACTCTTTCACCACCATTGACTGAATTATTGGGCCATCCATGTTTTCACTATATGGTTAGGGGGCGCTATTATGCATCTTTGGAAACGGTACAGAATCTCCCGATCAAAATACAGGCAAAGAAGAAGTGGAAACAATTGATAAGCCTTGTCCAAATCATAGATATCCACAATAAAGGCTAGATGTCTTACGGCGGAGTTTCTATCGTCGTTCTACCGGCGGCCATCTTGTCACAAGCAAGCTGATGTAAGATGAGAAGATTCAGCACGAACACAAATACTCTTATCTCGTTGAAATCTTGATTTACAAACGGTTTGGTTTCTTACAAACGTTATTAATGTTGGTATAATTCTGGATGATTATTTATTACTTTTTTTCATAAGTATGCATTGTTATAACTACATCTCTGACGTTTATAAGAAACCAAACCATTTGAAAATCAGTAGACAATTGAGAAAGTTATGGTTATTTAAAAATGGTTATTTAAAAATTAAAAAAAATTAATTAATTTTTTTTAATTATGGTTAATTTTATGGTTATAATTATGGTTATTTTTTTTAATTATGGTTAAAAATTAATTATGGTTATTTAAAAACTTGCACCATTAAAACACAATTTTACGAGTGAGCGAGCTGCCTGTGACAAGATGGCCGCCAGGTGTAGACTTCGACCTCCATTGGTCAGCAGCGTGGACGAGATATCTAGCCTTTATTGTGGATATCTATGGTCCAAATACACACGCTTGCCTTTGGTAAACAATTCATATGGTCACTTGTAGTATAGTTGCCATACAAACGAAGAAACGTATAAACTAGTTGGCTACCTAAAAGTATACTTTTTTACACTAAAAAGTGGACCTACTTAGTCCCAAGTATACTAAAACAATACACTTACAAGTATACTTCAAGTACATTGATATTAGTATACTTACTACATAAAGTGTACTTAAAAATATACTTGAATTTTACGTTTTTGTAAGGGTATAAGCAATAAACAAAGATGAAAAAGTAGACTGATTTTCTTTAAAGGGATAGTTCAATTCAAAAATTATGTTACTCATCATCATGTCATTCCAAACTTACAAGCCTCTTTCATTTGTGAAACAAAATAAGATGTTTTGTAGAACATTTGGGTCCAAACTACATTGGAGTCCATTGACTTTCACTGTATGGACAAAAAAAAAATCATGTTCTACAGAAGGTTTGAAATGACATGATGGTGAATAAATGTTGATAAAGTTTCATTTTTGTGGTAGGCCTAAAATATCCCTTGAAAACACATTATATGTGTTTGATATGTGTTTTCCTCAATTAGTTCATCAACACCACAGAGCATTTCAGAGCAGCATTAGGGTTGTCCTGGGGAAGATAGTGATGATCTGGATGTGTACGGGGTCAGTGGACAATGGTTTTCGCTTTGGGACCAACACCAGAACAGGCTGTGACAGTGACAAATGTCTACAGCAGCATTACAGACACAGGACAGTACTGAAACCACAGCATCCGACAACAACACTCATCTTGTTAGCAATCACCTTTCATTGTTAGCGCTTAGCTCACAGGAATTCTTATGGTTCTTTGCAATCAGTGAAGCTAATATCTTTCAACGACTATTATTGATTTCATTTTGACCTTGTCAAGTGACAGAATGTTATTTCTCCATCAGGGAGGATCCATCTTAAAACATAACAAATAAATCTCATCTGTAAAGATGAGAGAAGCTAATTCAACAACGGAAAGAGTTCCTTATTTCATCTTAAGGGGGCATTTCTTGAAGCTAATGAATGCAAAGTGAGTCACATCTTTCACCTTGAGGTGAGTGTTTTATGTGAACTATAGACTACTCAGCATGTTCTCCTGTAGAAATCGTTATCTGCAGCTGTGGGATATGCACATAGCTGTCTAACGCCTTTAATTTGCACCATTTCTTATAAACTAAGTTATATGCATTTGTTTGTGTGTGTGTGTTTAATCATGAGGGATTTTGTACATTCAGTAGCCTAAAACTTTCAGCCCATAACGATTTCGCAAAGAACTTCTGTAAAGCAGTGAAAACACAAAATATTAGCCATCTGAATATGCTAGCTACACAAAAAATAGTACAGCATAATGAGTCCGGTTGCCCGAATACATAGTGTTCCAAAAACAGTAGGTGAAAAGTACCCAGATGGTCACATGACAAAACCAACATGGTGGATGTAGTACACATTCATACTGTATAGAACATACTTTTGTTATAGCCGCAAAGTTCATCAAATGCAGTATCTACTCAGACTCTATGCCATTTCAAACACAGCGTTCATTTTATAAATTTGCTTATTAATTTGCTAATTTAGTTATCAAAAAGCACTATAGTAGCCTATTAGCAAGATCTTTGTGGTGTTTTTTGCTAATGCTAATGCTAATGATGCTTTTCGGACATAAAGCATGGTAATTACCATGCTAATATCGTGCTATAGAATATTTTTGTATACTGTAGGGCTAGGTGTTTGAAACTTTGCACAGAAATGTGCATCAGAAATGAGGCAAAATGGGGTATTGTCTGAAAGGAGAAGTCGAACACACTGTGTCAACTTGCTTTGGTTTGATTCTCAATTATGCCAGGCATAGGTCTAGTGTCTTTGTCAAAATAATTAACTTTAGTTTAAGTTGGATGGGTCAATGTCAATCTGACTGTGGGTGACAGGCTAGTCTGAAGGAAACTGTATATATATAGACCTCAACAACAGCAACAGGTGACAAAAAAGTGTTCTTTTGATTTTATGTGTTTTTTGGCGCCTTCATTTGCTATCGGATTATCATAGTCAAAAATGGGTCCTCAAGTCATATTTACGATTGGGAATCTCAGAGATAATTTTCATATAAGTTTCAAAGTTGGGTGAGCCATACACTTTAAATTTTAAAAAATAGCAGAGGAGAGACCCATTATGGTGACTGTTAAATTTGATTGTTTTTTCCTAATTCCCTACATCTATATTACTTTCTCTTTCAATTACAGTCATGTGTACGTATGTATATTCGTAATATTCTATTTTACAAGTGCTCGATTAAACTCTACAGAACATGCAGTGTCCCTCCAGAAGCAGGACTGGACAATCCTGATCTAGATACGGAGAATGTTTAGAAGGAATGCTACATTTCATTTATCTTCTGTACATTTTTGGCTTTGATAAAGATTTCCACAAAAATTAGGCAAGAATCAAACAGCCATCTTCCATGATTCCTATTCTTTCGACAATAAAGCAGTTGAACGTGATGAAATTTCGAATAGCACATGATAACATGCAAATGCTTTGATCGGATCTCGTAATGCTCTGTTTCTCGTTAAGCCATTTATCGGAACATATAATGTTTTACTTATTGGCAAATACTAAGCTGGTTGAAAATAGGATAAAGATAGAGTAGGATAGGCATAACTGCACACCTTTAATGTCATTTAATTTCATGTGTCATTTTGCAAGTCAGACCCACCATTCACACCATTGTAAAGGCTCCGATGATGTGGCGACAGCTCGTCTCCTGCCAGTCTACGTGGTGACGTCTCTCTACCAGGGCTGCCGAACTTCCCATGCTCAGGGCTCATGCTGTACTGGTGCCTCAGCATCTCTGGACTACTTCCTCCTAGCTTGCTTCTATCATGGAGGAACTCTGACGTTCCTAGCAGCATGTGTCTAGACTCAGGACTCCCAGGCCCACCTCCTAAACTTCCCCTGTGCCTCTGAATGTAGAGCTCAGGACTCATGGACTGCCCTTGAGCCAGATGGTGCTTCGGGTGAGTCTCTGGACTCCGGTGGCCCAGAGATCGACCGTACTTTTCTGGACTTAGCCCTCTAATCAGCCGATGGTCAGGCACAGATATGGAGCCACAGCGAGGTCGGCAGGGCTGGGGCAGAATGAAGGGGTACTCCAGGCTGGTGCTTCTGTGCCGGACAGGAGGGTCAGGGCTGGAGATCTCCCCGCGATCTCCGTCCCCTCTCTTCCCAAGGCGAGACTTCTGGAGATCCGGGCTTTTATTCCCAGTTCCTCCGCTTGACGGTGGCTGTGGCTGCTTATGGTGCGGATGTTCGGAGCTGTCGGCACTTCCTGCGCTAGAAGTGCTGCTTCCATCCCCAACGTCCCGCAGCAAGCCAGGTACCAGGAGCCCACTCTGGCTGTCAATGGAATTGCGACATCCAATGGACCCTGCCACACCTTGGACTCCCTCCCCTCCGCTGCCACCTTTGTCTTCGTCTATCAGCAGACAAAGTTCCCTCAGCTCCAGGTTCTCCCGAATGACCTCCTCCTGCTTTTGCTCTAGTTCTGTCAGCTTCTGAAGGTACAGCGCCACATCCTTGCGCATGACGCTGGCGCTGAAGCGGCCCAGACGCTGCCACTCACGCGACACTCGCTTGCCCTTCTGCCGGTCATCGTCCAGGAAACAGCACAGGTCTCGCAGTTCCCGGTTGTCATCCTGCAGCTTCTGGTTTACCTCCTTCAGCATTATAGGGAACACAAACAGAGAGTTTTGACATACAACGTTTTGATTTAAAGGCAAAGAATAAAAGATATGGACATTTTGAGACCACAAACTCTAATTTCATCATTCATTATGAGACTAAAGTTTGGAAGTGTGGTTGAAAGGGTTTGTTCAAGCAAAGTCCATCATTCATCTAAGATATAACACTCTAAAGCATAAACGTCTTACGTGCCGTTCAATTAAAGCAATAGTTCACCCGACACACATGAGAAGCAATGGCATTTTGTGCATGAGTGATGATTGAACTTGATGAGCTAATATTTCAGAGCTTCAAAATATTTGTAGTGAATGACAACTAACATATGGCTTCAAAATATAGCACAAGAGTTGTACGGACTATTATTATAGAGCTCGACATGTGGTCACTATAAGAATTGTCATGATGATGATGGTACTTTTTTTAAGTAATACGTAAGTAAAATTAAAAAAAATTTGCAAAGTTAAAAAAATCATTTGTATTTCACAGAAAAATGACAGCATATTGAAAAGACAGCTTGATCATATAGCCTAGCCTAATTAACGTTTTTTTTTATAATCTGTTCCATTAAAGGTATACATTCTTGGTTTATTTTATGCATCATTCATAGTTAAAATTAAAAAGGCTCACGCACAACAGGTACGGCTACAATAACCAAAAATAAGTTTCTAGCTTGATTTTTGCAAAGTTGTTTTAATCAGACGTTCTGCATACGGTACGAACATATTCAAGGCGTTATTCCTACGGGAAGAATTGTGTTTCTGGCGCATCCTCATGAGCGCAGGTGTGCTCCAGACGCATGATCTCATCTGCTCACCTTCAGCCCCCGGATCTCGTTCAGATGCAGCTGGAGGCTGCGGTTCACCTCACGAATCAGATTACTGTGATCCAGGATGACGCTAATTTTATGGGCTTCAGACCGTCGGAGTCTCTGCACCAGCTCCTCTTTGCTCCATTGGAGGAGCTCTTCATCCGTGAGGTTGGTGATTTCTTCTGCCGGACTTTCTGGCGCCTTAGATCCAGGCTGTGCTTGTAGAGATTGCTCCATCAGAAGAGGTGAGCTGCTACTGGTACCTAAGTGCTGATCAAATATTAGGCTAATGAGGCAGGCTGTTAGGAGGAGTCAGGGAGACAGAGGACGCATCGTGGAGTGATGCCCGTATCCGATGCCCTTAGAGTGGGAGTCGCCTCTACTTTTCCCAAAGCAACAGCTGATGCAGCTGACGAGGAGAAGCCAGGGCGGCATACAGAACAAGTCCGCGCGGATTATTTAGCATCGACTCCTATTCATAGTTCTTGTAAGTTTAGAAAAGTGACGGTATAGGATAGCGGGGGGGATGTGGGTGTTTTCAGGCGGCCCGGTGCGCTCGCCTCCGTCTGCCTCTGCGCGCTTCACCATCCTCATGGAGAGACGGCAGCATCCTCAGCCTGAGCTCCGGAGAAATGAGCGTGACTGCAGCGACTCTCTCTCTCTCTTTCCCACTCTCACACACACACACACGCACACACACTCTCTATATCTGTGCGTGTGTCGTCTATGTTTGTGTGTGCGTGTTGTGAGGTGATGCTGTTGTGAAAGTTGCATTTAAGATTGTATCTATGCGCCATCTATGGCCACATTGAGGTTCTACAGATGAATAATAGGCTATATTTTTTCCTTTTTTTTAATTTATATTAAGTTATGTTCGAACATATACAGCTCTACTATCTACATTCTTTGTATAGGATGTAAACATTTTAGATGTAAGTCTTTCTGCATTTAGTGCACTCTAAAATAATTATGTGGCTGTATATCACAATAATAAACTTTGCTATAGCCTACCTTAAATACAATTTCTGGATATTACCAGTACTTAAGTAATTATTTGAGTTGTTGGACGTACCAAAATATGTGGATTCAAGTTCAATTCAAGTTAACATTATTCATAAATATTAGCTTGGTTTCTCAAATAGCCTTAGGCTAACTGCTAAGTTTCATTTGTCGTACCAAATTTAACTTAATTTTACATTTACTCAAATCAATGTATATTTTATTGATTTCACAGCTTTAAAATGTACTGAATATTTTTAAGTGTAAAAATGTTTCACTAATGTTTCACTGTTTCAGTTATAAAGTGCGTTTTCAAAACTGATTTGTATGCATTTTTCATTAAAAACCCAAGTCTAAAATTGACTCCGAGAAATGGAAAATATAGAATTTGCCTACTTAATAATATTATAATATTAATTATATCGACTGACACATGACAGTTTTTTATTTAGCATTCAGTGACATTTTTCCCCTCGACCCAAAGTTTTACTCTGAATAAAACCATATAAAACTGCACATTACACAATAGTAGGTACTGTGGCTTTATCTTTGT
>JAOTRC010000004.1:5899153-5914443 GCA_027497675.1 Cyprinella lutrensis
GGCTGAATGGATTCGAAAACGGTAAAACCCAACTGTTTAACTCTGGGGGAGTGGTAAAATGAGCCTATTTCCAAAAACAGTGGAGTATCCCTTTAAGTTATACACCAATAATGCCTTGAAATTCTGCCTCAATAAGCAGCTCACTAGGGTTTGTAAAATGCAAAACGTAGAACAATATTAACACTTTCCTTATTTGTTCTATCAATTTTTTAAAAACAAGACCATTTGGATATGTAATCAGAAAAGCCCCAATCTGACAGTTTTCTCCTCACCTATGACAGTAATCTGTACCGGCTGACTGGCTGTGGAGTTCACATGCCCCGTCTTTGGTAATTTGAGTTGGTAGAGGCAGACGTACTCCCCACTGTCCTCCCGTCCATTTGTCTTCACACTGAAGTGAGCTTCCAGGGACTTAGACACCAGCTTGGCTGGGGCGACCATAGAGCCTGGGGTTCCTTTGGCTCTCTGGAGCAGGAGGAAAGTCTCTGGGGGAGGTTTCTGACGGTCAGGTGGTGCCTGACAGTGGAATGACAGCGTCTCACCAGGCTTCACATGCCCACCAGAGGGCTCGACCATCAAGTAAGGGGATGGAGGGGGTCTGGAGTCTAGAAAAACAAAGAAAGTTAAGAGCACGTAGCGTTTTAGAATATATGTGTGCAAACTAAAGATAAGAGACAGAAATACAACACTAAAGATGTAAAGCAGTGCTGGGTGGAGTAGCTTGGTTTGGTGGTTACGAACCGAGGGTTTCAACCCTACCAGACAGCAGTTTCTTTAACCGTCACACCTCTGTGACCTCAAAACCTTTCCATCTACAACACTGCAGTGAACTACCAATACTAAACCTGTGCCTCAGCTGATGTGACAACAGAGATTTATGAAGGATCATTAACACACACAAACAAAAATCTAATATAATAGGCAACACTATTTCGATAGTCTACTTTAGACATTCTAGTGATAAATACAAGTAACTTTGCAACAACATGTCAACTTATGAGCAACTAATGAGTTGGAAAGTGACTTAATATGAAATAAAGTGTAATATAATATAATATAATATAATATTCACCTTTTGGCTCTGGGTGCATGTAGGAACTGAACATGCTGTTTTCATACTGACAGCAATACAGATTCTCCTTCTCTGTATCTTTTCCCATAAGCATAAAGAGAGCCCTTTGTTCTTTGGTTGAATGCTGTACGGTTTGTGTCAGATTGCGAATTTTAAAAAGTTTAAATGTAAGTCCACTATAACCATGTGGCGCCTGACAAATCAACTCCACAGATGAGTCTATGACGGCGTTCTGGATCAGGGTAGGAGCCGGTGGGACAGAGAGTTCAGCAGCTGAAAGATCAAGGAAAGACACTATGTTAGTTACATATTATCACAATTCAAGTCCTCACATCACGTATGGTCAAGTAGTGAACCAACTAGATTAGACGACCATGGAAATTCATGGAAAGTGGATCTTTTCAAGTTGAGTATATCAACATTAAAGCCATCTCAATATTGGAATGAAATTTATATATAGATTAAAGATTAGATTATAGTATTAAATGTGAACACACTTACCAGTAAAATGCTGCTTGAGGATGATCAAAGCTGTGAGGAAATATCCACAAAATGACATTCTTCTAGTGACTCCAGATATTCCAGGTTCTTCACACCTATTCGAGCTTCAACAATTCTGTGTTTTTGTCTTTATGACTTAAATTGGTAAGAGAGATGCATAAAATCACCACCAGCTGAACCTCCCTTCCCAATCACTTGCACACACTTCCTCAGCGCGCATTAAAAAACACCAACGAACATGTTTCATATGTTTAAGAAACCCACATCCTTCCATCACATAAAAAGAAGAAAGGCAGAAAGACACTCCCACGAATGGCCCTTGTGAGCTAATACTGCATGACAAAGACAGGAAATTCATGTGCAGAATTGTCTCATCTGTATGTCTTCTTCCAATGAACCTTATGTGTCCATTAAAGTGTGTAGCTCTGAATTGTAAGCCACAGACATTGAGGAGGACGTATTGTTCCCAATATCCAGTTGAGTCGACCAATATGGTTTTATCAGTTCTTCTCAGCCCTGAACATGTGGTTAGGATAGTAAATGTAGAAACTGTATTTTAAATATAACATCATGTTTACAGCAGCTGGAGGAACTGAGGTCATTTGATTGTTTTGTTAGTGTCACATGGACAGTGTCGCTTATTGCCATGTGTCTTGTCTTGGGTATTGTCCTGCTTTGTTATTCTTAATCATTGACGACTTTCAAATTATTGGATTGATAGGCTACCTGAACATCTCATAAATGATGACCTTTAAGTAATTTGATCTTATGTAACCCAGCATAAAATAATGCATTTTTATCACATCTAGCATTTCATATGAAGCTTTCACAAACAACAAGCACTTAGTTTTTGTTATAACTTTCATAATATCAATCTAGATTACATTTATAGGCTATTTCTAAAATGTAAATGTGTTTGCCAGAATAGTAAGGTAACGATCTGATCACCCACATGATAATCTAAAAATAATCAGTCATTTAGTCGTGTGGTTAGTAGCACTTCATTCCCATAGTCCACTTTAGACGTCAAAAGTAACTCTGCAACCACAAGTCAACTAACTGTCATTAGAGTATTAATAGACTGTCTGCTTAATTTCTGCTAACACTTTATTTTGATACTCCCCCGACAGACTTTATACTGACTAATTAACTTGGCAACCGCAAGTCAACTTATTTTCCTAACCTGAACCCTAACCACAACCAACAGTAACTCCTAATGCTTTAATGAGAGTTAGTTGACATGTAGTTGAAAAGTTAGTTAGGACTATCGAAATAAAAATGTAACCTTGTGGTTAAAAACCAAAAGCAGAAACCAGGGCATATGGTGATTATGAAACTACTAAATGTAAAAATATATTATATGCAATATAATGAAACTACTTTGGGGGAAATTATGAGAATGCTGATGAAAAATTTCAAAAATATTACCCAGATGGACATAAAGTTCCAGAGAAAGGTTTGTACACGTCTACGCATTCTGTATTACTTTTGTATTTCCTCATTTTAGAATAACAGTAAAGTCATGAAAAAACATGAAATAACAGAAATGGCATTTTCGTCATGAGTAAAATATGTTAATAAAACCAAAACTCTTTTATATTTTAGCTTCTCCAAAGTTGCCACTCTTGCACTTGTGCACTCTTTGCACATAGCTGTGCAAACTCTATGAATTCTCTCAAACAACTTTATGGGATGCCACCTATGAATATGTCTGTTGGGGGTAATGGATTAGACTAATCCATTACTCCAAAAATCTTTTAAGGAGTAGTTCACTTTTGAAAAAACTTTTGCTAATTCACTCACCCCATGTCATCCAAGATGTCCATGTCATTCTTTCTTTAGTCGAAAAGAAATTAAGGTTTTTGATAAAAACATTATCTTTGGGTTCATTCAACAAACGAAATGAACAAATTGACTCGGAAAAAGATTTGTTCATTTTTATGAACGAGTTCGAACAGAAGAGTCACGAACGTGCATCACAGAACAGAGCAAGGCTTATAAAACGTAATTTTTTTTTTTTTAAATAAATGAGTGATCGTTTCGCATGATAAGACCCTTATTGTCTGGAATCGTTTAAAGCCCTTTGAACAGTTTGAACAGTAATGACAGTGTCCTTTGGACCTCAAACTGTTTGGTTCCCAATGAAGTGCATTATATGGAGAAAAATGCTGCAATGTTTTAATCAAAAAGCTTAATTTCTTTTCGACTGAAGAAAGAATGACATAGACATCTTGGATGACATGGGGGTGAGTAAATTATCAGCAAAAGTTTTTGAAAAGTGAACTACTCCTTTAAGCTTGTGTTTAGCCTAATCATTAAGCTAAAAACAAGCCTGCAACCATATAGCCCAAACTTAAGGACATTTTTGTTATATTCTGTCTGCTTCTTTCACACAGTCTGTGTTTGTTTCACCTTGCAGACTCAAAATGCAAGAATAAACAGACCAAAAGAGTTGGATTTCAAGACCTTACTGACATTACTGATCTGCTTGTGTTTATTAGCCACTCATTTGAGTGACCTCCTTGTACACAGTCCAAAATTTTTGCCTCCGTTTTTTCATATTCATCATTCGGTGGTCCTAATTTTTCAAAAAACCATTCATTCATGTGAAAAACGCAGAAAACCGAACCCCATCCAATTTTTTTTTAATGACGGACGAAAGTTTTCGGAGGCAGCAAGCGTAATTGACATAACGTGAGGTCGCAGCCCATTTATTTTTTAACGTGTGAATTGTGCAAGGCCCTTCCCCTGCTCGATTGTGTATTTTGTTCTCACAAACCCAAAAACTGCAGGAAAATGATGTGTTCCATTCAAATGAGTCAGTGCAGTTGCTTTTAACAAAGGCAACTCATCAGCGAGGTTTGAAGTTTGTAAATGTGTGTAGGCTACGTGCTGTTATCTGTGGATAGAGGGGCTCAGAGCTCTATTATCTGACACGGGACAGGAGGCTTCTCATCAGCATAAGCACACTGATAACTGCTCTCCAGAACATAATCACCTACTGAACACCGGCCTTCTGAGAATCGCACTCGCACAGACATTGAACTCAGTTGAGTTTATGTGTGTCATTAATTTCATGTGCTTCATCTCTCCTGAAATAGAGTTCTGAGTGTAAATGTATATTTCACTTAAGCTCCCTTGATTCTGTCTGCAAACAATGTTCCACTCGATGTCAACAAATCGCTTAGCAGTTTACTACTTTTAAGCATTAATTGTGTTTCAATAACATACATTTTTTTCCAACACCACTTATTAGCATTACTTTAAACTACTCTTTATTTAATTTCAATATTATTTAATTCATTTTATGTATTATTTTTGAGAATTATTAGCTAATTACACTACTGTATTTAACAGCATGTTTTATTAATATTTTTTTTTAAGCCTAAAAAGCCCTGAGAAAGCCATAGCAGGGATATTTTTGGATAGCAGAATTAAATAGGTGATAAGATAAATAATGTTTATTTAGCCACATTGCTTCATTCTGTTAAATTGCTCGAGTTTAACTTACTGAATTGCAATGCCCTTTCAAAATTCAACTCCACCCACAATCACAACTGTCAGGGGTCTTAAACGTAAGTTTATCACTGATAGAGAGAAAAAGAGAGGGGGACAGAAAGAGGGGGAAAGCGTCACCACCAGCATTAATGCCACTGTGAACTTTATTTTTGTAAATATCTTTTGATTTCAACACTAACTTCTGGGTTCCTGCCCTCTGTCTATTGCACATGTCAAAGTATTTTTGGACAAACACAAAAGACGACGTAAATATTTGCCTCTTTTGGCGACGTCAGAAACTTATTTCTGTATCTAATAAATGCTGAAAGGGCACCAAACGGATGGCTGTGACTCAAGCCGTGTTGCCTTCGTTTTCAAACTTCTGCAACGCCTCGGAAAACATGAAGGTATGTTCGTTTCAGTTATTTTATCTAGAACAAACATGGATAAAATGCTGCTTTTTTAAGGTAATCATTCATAATTGTTTTAACACAGTGACTTTGACCATAAGAAATCACTTACTATGATGACAGATGAATAGTTTTATACTAAGCATGAGTGTATAATACAAAATATGCGAGTAAAACCCAACTCACTCCCAATCTCCAATACATCACCTAAAGAGGTATTTTTGTACTGTATTTTTTTACATACTTGATCGCACATTTGGTTAATAATACATGTAAATATCGATTTTTAAATATTTGATGGCTCTAAAGGCTTGGGAGTTTGAAAAGGGCTGTTTGGATCTGGACTGGAAGGATCCACACCAAAGCAACGGCAACTACAAACCTTCACAGTTTCTGACAGATGAAGGCCCTAATGATAGTGAGGGATGCTGGGATATGGAGTTCCTGTTGTCGGATTGGGGTAATGCATCACCTGAACGGTCCAACTCTCAAAACTACACTTCCCAAAGGCCACCCCCACAGGACCAGGTTCACAGCCCCGATCTTTACCAGGTCCAGGAGCTGAATGGACCGAGGGACCAGACAAGATCAAATAGACACCAAGTCGTGTCTGTCACAAGTTCACTGGCTGAGCTGCTTCCTCATGAAGCGACTTTAAGTTCCTCACTGCCTGAACTATTTAACGGAGGATATTTGGAACAACAGCCGCAAACGGGGAAACCCTTCTCACAGCCAGAAAACCCCCACCAGTTTAGTAGTTTCCCTGTCGCTAATGACCTGGACAGAGAAAATGAGAGAAACAGCATGGGGAAGATGAAGTCATGGGATTTTGAACACTACCCTCCTCAGCCTGCACCTCTGATACCCTTCACCAACTCTAAATTTGTCCAAGCGTCAGGGATCGCCATGGATGCATTGGTCTTTCCTCCACACCATCACTACAACTTCATCCAAAACTACTCGCACCCCAGACTCTACCAGCAACAAGTAAACTACGTCCACAGGCAGCCAACCAACCACTATCTGTCCACACAGACCATGGTGCCCGACTCCACGGTGCCCCCCGCAGGCCTGGAGGGGAAGCGCATTCGGAGAGGGGCGGTGAAGAGGAAAACCACGGTACACAGTTGTGAATACCCAGGCTGCCATAAGACTTACACTAAGAGCTCCCATCTCAAAGCACACCTCCGTACACACACAGGTAAACTGAACATACACTGTCAATGACAAAAGCATCATTATGTCCATGTTTAAGGTCTTAACATTATAGAATGGGATGTTTTTAACTACAAATCTGCAACAACAAATCCACCAGTAAATTCATTTTAGTAGAAAATAGCCAGGCCTTTCCAGACTTTAGACTATGGTGTCACATGCACATATATATATCATCATAACATCATATCCTGTTGCTGTTATATTCGTTGTGGTGTCTGAATTTATTTCATATGCTCAAAGCTTATAGTTTGAGAAAAAAACTTTTTTTTAGTTTGAGAAAAAGGCCCAATAACAGCCTTTCAGTTGAGTTTTCTGAAGTAGATTATACCACTACAGACCATTACATAAAAAAGTGTATTAAATAATGACACTGCAGTCTCTGCACTTGGAAAAATGTGCAGACACGTTCTCGTCAGAATTTTACAGCGAAATACACACAATATGTAGAGGCTGAGACTATGTAGAAATGTAGCCCATTTCTTTACCTTCTGCTGTTTTTGATGTCCTCAGGTGAAAAACCGTACCACTGTTCATGGGATGGTTGCGGGTGGAAGTTCGCCCGTTCGGATGAGTTGACAAGACACTTTCGGAAACACACGGGACAGAAGCCATATGAGTGTATGCTCTGCCACAGAGCCTTCAGTCGGTCCGACCACCTGGCGTTACACATGAAGAGACATGTGTGAGTGCAGACACAAACAAAACAGAGAAATACAAATGCATACACACAGAGGTTAGTCCATGAGGGCATTTCAGAGGCTTTGAGAGGACCTGTGTTCAGTTGAAGATTGTTTATACATCAAAGTATATTAGCTCTATGACATGACTTGTACACACTGTACATTATGTGAAAAAGGAGATGAGTTGGTGAACTTTTTAAATTATTATTCATAAGAAGATTTCATACCGATTAATAACAAACGGCAAAAACATCAGACTTATTTCCAATCTGGACCCTTTAGCTAAACTGTATGAATTGGGAAACGGTAAATAATTCATTGAAATCCACCAATCAAAAATGGATAACTGTGAAAAGTGGATAAAAAGGAAACCATTTTCAGAAATTAAAATAGTTTACTGGCAGGGCATTGCTGTAATGTTTCATAATTCATGAAGAAAATAAATTGGAATTAGTTCATGAACATAAAGTAGAAATGTATGTAGCTTGAAGTGTGATTTTTACAGAAAATTATATTATGTTGCTGTTCAGTTGTGAGCATTGTATTATTTTATCAGTTTGCTTTAGTATTTACATCTAATTTCCTATTTATTGTCTATAGTCATTATTGTGTGGACGTTCTGTAGCATTTTAAATGTTACCAAAAGTCAATATGTGTAATAATATTACTATTTATATACAAAAATACCATCACATATATTTGCTTTTTATATTAATGTAAATGTTTTTGTGAAGCATTTAGTGTTTTACTGAATGATCTATTTATGTGATCTTATTCATTAATAAAGCAACTGCAATTCTGTCCTTTCTGTAAGTCTCCTGTAAGTCATTTCCAAACCAACAGATGGCATGGCGCCCATGAGATACTGGTCCAATGCACTGGATAAATGTGAATCAAAGTAAATACCGGTACATAAATAAGTATAAGTAGACACACAGTTAGCACAATCACCACAAACCATGCACACCATAAACACAGCTAAACAAGATTTACAAGATCTGTTGTCCAACCATAGTAATGCCATAGTTGGTTTACGGTGTTAAACCTGTTTGAGGGGGAATCAACAGAGATTAAGTAGCCTGGAATTAGCCTGGGTTATGTTTTGAGCGTCTGACACAAGACGCATGCACTTTAAGTTATCACTGAGGGGGCATCTGAGGACACAATGCATTGTGGGGCTACATTGTGTGTCGCAAAAGTTAATATCAATTATATTAACAATCAAATGTGGATCTTTATTAATTTTTACAATATAAATGTATTTTAGAAATGTTACAGAATGGGGCATTTGTGTGATTTGCACGTAATAAATAGCCTAATTTAACTGCATTAATTTACAATATAACATTACAGACAATACAGGTCAAATTATATGGCTCTTACAGGAGCAGTTGTCCTAATAATGAAAATTAGCCCATTATTCATTCACCCTGAAGCCATCCTAGGTGTATGACACCTTTACCTAACAGGAGTTATACATACTGTATATATTAAAAAAAACGACACGTCTCTCCGGGGGTTAATAAAAACCTTCTGACGTGAAGTGATGAGTTTGTGTGAGAAAATATCCATGTTTAAAACTTTATCGACTACAATGACTCGCTTCCGGCAAACGCCGCTCGTACGGATTGTCCGTTTAACAGTACTCTTTCTTAAGGTAGAAAAGAAGTTCCTGAACCGAATGGTGTTGTTGCTGAACCCAGATACGATTTAAATCAATGTTTAGGAAGCCCACTTCGGTTTTGTTTTTTTGTTTTTTTGTTTTTTTTTGCGCAAATAAAATCATTCATTTCAGTATTTATCATGTTATAAATGAAAATTTGAGTATTGCATCTCGAAACACTTTACAGCAATAAACACACATGAAGTATTTTTGTCATTTTCATGACTATGACTAGCCTACTTTGATGCTATTAAACTCATAATAAACTTGGATACCCCCAATATTCAATATGTTAAATCAATGAAATGGACACTAATAGAACACGTTGTTATTATTATAAAACATTGTAGACTATTCTACACTATTTGGCATCGAGTAGTGCTTGAGAAGAGTAATTTGTACTTTTACTTGAGTACTTTTTTGACACCAGTACTTTTACTTTACTTAATAATTTTATAGCTACTTTACTTTTACTTTACTTAATAATTGACTATTATTTCAGCAATGTAACAGTACTTGTACTTAAGGGCACCTTTTCAGTTCTCTTTACACAGTAGAGTTGTAGGTTAACCACTGATACCACTTTGTAGTAGAAAAATAACAAAACCTCTTGTCCTCAGCTCTGGGGCACATTGCTGTGCCTAATAAGATCATTGTGAACAAAATTATGTTGTTAAACAAGGATCCGCGACCCATAGTGAAAGGGGTGAAGAATGGAGGAGGTATAAGGTTATTCAGCCTTTGGAAGAACAACAGCTCACCTAATGCAACACAACAGCACTTAAAGTCAGCATGAAACAGAAGTTGTGATGGCGTTTTCTTCCCAGGTGGGTCACCAATCTTTCCAGAACAGGTTATTAAACCATTCAATTGATTTCTGATTTCGGTTTTATTAAGTTGAAATAGCCAAGTGCTCCTTAAAATTATATTTTAAAAAAGTTTGCTTGCAGACTTACACAATATACACCATAAACTGAAAACACACAGAGAGAGAGGGTGATGAGTAAGTGTTGACATCTCTCATGTCCTCAACTCACCCTATGATATCAGTTCAAGAGCTCTGTGTGTTTGTGTATGTGGAGGCTCAAGCAACTGCCTTAAAGTACTTAATCTAACAGAGAAGTCACAGACCACAGCAGGACATGTGTTTGTCCCTTTTCTGCAAGAATACCTTTTACAGCATCTTGATTCTGTTTTGGGGGTCTACAAATATGGGTTTTGAATCTTTAAAAAATACATTCTTTTCCTCATACTTTCCACTGTTGCAGCACCTCTCTCCCCAGTCAGTAACACTCTTTTCCAAAAGCATTGTTAGACATCCATGGTCGCAAGTTCTGTCGTTATCAGCATAGTCGAGTTGGTGTTTCCAAAAACCAACAAACATTCGCAAACAGCATCGCAAAGTTGTGTGGTAAGAAGCTAAGTTTCTTGTTTGTATGACATGTGGACTTAATAAATCCTTATCTTGAGCAAAATAAGCAAGCTGACATTCAGTACAATCTATATCTTTGATTTAGAGAATTAACCCTCAGATGCCTAGCAAAAAATCTGGAATTCTAAAAAATCATGTTTCCATAAACCCCCTTCTTCTAAAAAGTGCATTGTACTCTGATTGGTCGCCTGGATCAGTGAGTTGTGATTGGTCAACCAACCGTTTCAAGTGCTTTTCGGAAAAGCAACCCCCTTTGCCATTAGCACTACTAACACAACTCAAGCAGGCCTCGGCCCTTTATTTTGCGTTTGCTTGAGTGGGAATTATTTAAATTAAGAATATTATGACGTTTATAGTCCCGGAAGAAAACTCAAGACAACAATCAAGTCGTTTCAGGGAGTCAGAAACAGTGCTATTGAGCATTGATATAGAGAAAAACTCCCTTTTGACTTCTTTAACAGATCCTTTTCATGCTCAAACAGCAACATTACTCACTAAAGAAAGTTGAAAATGTAAAAAAGCAAGTCCTCTTTTAGAGTAAATGGACAAAAAATAGAACATATTTATGGATCATTTCTCTTTTCCAGTTCTGGGTATATTTTGGAGTTTATCGGCATCTTCTGATTGAATGTGACTTTAATTATTGATGTTCTGTTGAACTGAAATCACTTCTAAGACTAATGAAAGACTAATATCAGTCAGAGTAATTGCTTATAAAAAAACTCCTTTTGGAATAAACTAAAACTCTCTGGATTTGTAAATCATTAATGCAATAATATGGTTATATGATCAAATTGGTTGCCCACGCACATATTAAGGGTGAAGGTTCTTTAAGGTAAGAAATAAACTACTGGCTACGTATGACAGGAACACTTGAGAAATAAGATTTCATTGCATGCTTTGTTACAGTGGTAACTCAATGAAGAGCTGCTTTACAAAAGGTCTTTATGTTTATCTCAGGCTGTCTGAGGACAACAGCTCTTTTTCAAGACAGATCCTGCAGGATTTGTATATCTGTTCTTTTTACCAATTCAACCTTCTTCTGCAGGCCAAATGCCTGGTGGACAGAGAGACAGATTTTTTATGAAATTGAATGCTGCATTTAATGCTTAAATGGCAAAAACAGCACTGTAGCATTGATGCAGAAAGCACAGCATGGTCTGTAAGGAGCTCTGCAGGATTACACATCAACTATATCTCTCCTCTTAAGCTTAAAGACACTTTCTCCATTCAGCAAGGCTATTGTGATTTATTTAGTTGAAACCAGATTCTTTCTGACACAAAAAGGTGTTGTTTCTGGTTGGTATTGCAAGTGAAATCTTTTAAAGCAGTTTAGTTGAAACACAGGTTAGGGTTTTTCCAGACAAAAAGCTTTTAGTTAGAGGAATATTCCAGGTTCAGCACACACACGAAAGGAATTTCAAATTTCTTTAAAAAAAATGGTTGAACACTTATTTGTTTTTTTTTAATTACACACTGTAAAAAGTAATTAGTTGACTTAACTTAAAAAAACGAGGAACCCATGTTGCGTTAAAATTATTAAGTAGCCTATGCAAATAAACTTAATGCGTAGCCTAATTGAAAAAAATAAGTTATGTGAACCTGACAAATCTATAATTACATCTAATGATCAACTGTTTCTTTTACTACCATGAATGTCAACATGACTGTAGAATACCCTACTGTATGTTACAAATATTAGGCTACACATCAAAATAATGATGCCCCACGTCAGCAATTAGGCCAACTTATAAAGTGAATTTACAAGCAACACCACCAAATAAATCATTATTACTGTAATGAAAACACTGCCACCGTTTGAGCATTTATATTGCTGCCCTTAAGCTTGCGATAAGATCTTTTCAAGAGGAGATATTTTCCACTCAGTTTGTTTGTGTGTAATCCAGAGCGCGCCTGTTGCGTTCGTTGTTCTGTCTGACGTAGAGTTCAAACCAGCTGACCTCGCGAGCCGTGACCCGAGCTAAACCCCTCAGAGAAAAAGAGAGATTTGAGCAGCAGTTTACAGATGAGTACAGACAGACTCCTGCGCTCGCTAGACTACACAGGGAGGACATTGCTTTTCTCCTGAGCCCTGACTTCTTCACATTTTAAAGTAAACCATTAAGCGCTTTTACTGGAAGGTAAGCATTAATTTTGACAGCTCGCGATTGGCCGTAAACAATAAAAAGCCGCGTAAAACATTTTAATTTTTAGTGAGCGTGTTTTTAAGAAAACTCTGCAATAGTGTACAACTGTGTGAAAATGACTAACAATTTTAAATCTCGCCTTATCTCTGATTAGCCTTTGCAACGTCGTGTTCCACATTTCTTTCAAGAGTTGTCAAATATATTTTTCAAAGTAGCCTAACTTTGTTAAACATCGTCTGAGTCTTGCTATCAAGATTTTCATGTCACTTTTCATGTCAAATAAAATTTCTTATAACCCCCTGTAGTTCCTTTTTTGAAAGTTTCCGTTTTTTGATAGTGAAATTTAAGCCACAACCTTCAAAACTGTTGTTATTTAGAATTTAAAATCTGAATGATGAATAACCAGGTTGTGTTAAAATGTCTACAGTCCAAACAATAAAGGCTACCTTTATTTAAAATTTGCTATATTGCTTCAGTTATGTACGTGAGCCTATAAACACCTACATTTCTACTCTCAACCACTAGGAGGAGCTAAAGGTCTTCAGGTCGGCAACAAAATGAGTTTAATGAATGCCAACATTACAAGACCTGTGAGTGTCTTGAGATTTCACACATTCATTAAACCCCAGACTCACAGCATGAGGGACCAAAGTGTCACGTGGACAGAACAGAGACTGATGTACCCGAAAGAAGTAACTGATCCAGTCAGTCGGGAGGGTGCTGTAATCTTCACAGGAGAAACAGTGTCCAGCAGCATGATAGCCCGCTCTTCTCTTAACCATCCCAGAGGTCTGAGACGAGCAGAGACCTTTGGCATAATCACACTGCGTCGCAAACGTGAGTCTATCCCTGCTGTGAAAAAAGACGAAGGTTATTGGGACAAGCGCAAGAAGACCAACGAAGCTGCCAAGCGTTCGCGTGAGAAACGCCGCATCAGCGACATGCAGGTAGAGAACCAAGTTCTGGCTCTTCTTGAGGACAATGCACGTCTGAAAGCTGAGCTACTGGCACTTAAGCTCAGATTCGGTTTGATCAAAGATTACACAGATTCACCAGCACAGATCTGCTCATATGGTTCATATAACCAAACATTTCCAGCAGTACCCTGCTACTGCCCCAACACTAACCCACAACCTGCCCATGGACAGCAAAACCATGGGTTCTTCATCCCATTAAGCATTGGGAGCCCAGAGCTCTCAGGTGATGCGGTTGGTGAACCTACTGGACCCTATCGAGGTGACGATCAGCCAGGCCGTATCACAAAAGTGGATACCAATCCATTAGGATGGCAAGTGAACAACATGAAAGGTCTTCCTCATAAACTGCGTTTCAAGACGCCATGTAGACTTGAAGGTGCTGAGGTGGAAAATCTCTCCTCAGTTGTACAGTCTCAGTCTACATCTGAGTGTGAGCGGACAGAGGGTTTCTGGACAGACACACACACACACACACACACACAGTGCCATCAGCTTCAACTAACACAGTCTCATCCCAAAAAGTCATATAACTGACGTCTTGTGACGTCTTTTGACCATACGTCAATATCCGCCTTTTTAGGGCCCCCTTAAACGTCGGTAGATGGCGATCCCGGGTCGTCATACAACTGACGCTTTACCTTTAACGTCAGTAAAGTGACGGGTTAGGTTTAGGGTTAGGTTTAGGTTTGGGGTAGAGTTAGGATCCCATAACCTCTTCTACCGATGTTTAAGGGGGCCCTAAAAAGGCGAATATTGACGTGATGGTCAAAAGACGTCATATCAGAATAACTCCAAGATTTACAGAAAGTCACAGCGCTATAGATTCCAGCTAAGCGGTTTGAATGTAGAAATGGCCGAGCTCCAAAAAGCGTTCTCTCAAAAGCAGCTGTGAACTGAGATCGATTCTGTGACACCTGGTTTCTGACCAATCCAAAGAAAGAAGCTCTGCTTTTTCTGATTGTTACAGACGTACATAAGTGGCCAGCTGGATGTTCGCTGGAACAGCTGGCAATCAGAGACATTTTTCATTCTTGTGTGATTTTCATATGCCTGTCTGCAGCACCACCAATGTTCATAACTTGCTTGATTAAATGAGAAATATTGTGAAAGTAAAACGCTGTCCTGTATTCTCCTGTATACTGTTGTGGTGGATTGTGCTTTGTTCATCATTCAATATTGAACCTTCACAGTACAATAAAATCTAAACCTTTTCTGTACCTTTCCTATTCAGCACCTGTTATGTTTTCATTTCATTTCTGTTTATGGACTTTTGGTTTTATCGGTTTGTTTAAACTCACTTGGGATTCAAAACATTGGTTTTCTTTCTTTTTTTTTACATTCATTTTACGTCAAAAGTTATCTTGTTTCACGAATAAAGTGTTTTTTTTTACTCAGAAAGACGGGAAGTGATTTTGTTTTTTACAAACTCACATTCTTTTCAACTCAAGGTCTATATTTACCTCCATGTTAATAATCTAAAAGACTCAAAAGAGAATAAACTGTACTTTTTAAAGCACTGCATATAGTTTTGCTCAGAAGTTTCATTGCATTTTGATTATTTAAAGGGACAGTGAACTTTGAAATTAATTTTTGGTATGTTTTAGCTTGCCTTAAAGGCATCCAAGATGTAGGTGTCTTTGTTTCCGCAGTAGTTTCAATTTTGATATTTTTAGGTCAAACCGTTCTTGTCTG
>JAOTRC010000004.1:5952474-5962997 GCA_027497675.1 Cyprinella lutrensis
TGATGTGCCCATGTGCTTATCTGTTGATCCATAAGAAGTTATTTACCACAGATTTTTGGGGTGTATGTGCATAAAAGTTAAATTAGCCATTTTTCAAGGCCTGCCTTCAGTCTGAAATTTTCTGAGAAGAGCATCGGCTTGATTAACCAGACGTCTGAAACAAAGGCGATGACGCAGATGAACACAGAGCAGCCGGAGAGCCTGTTGATCTGGAGAGTCCCGAAGGTCCTCGTGATATTCGTCCAACCACAGCCGGATCAGACAGGGTAGTGAACTACATACACACACACACTTTGTAAGCACCTTATTGCTTCATAACAATTATTGAAGCTTTCGGATTTAGGGATAACCCAGATGAAAAAACAGTTTCAAAACTGGGCAACCCATTTCAATTCAAAGGTAATTATAAAACAATATTACATGGCTCTCTGAAATGCTTGATTCTGGTTAGTCACGGTATTCTGAGGTCAGTTATTCCCCGATAATTACTGTAGAAATGCTGTATAATCATGATCGCTCGTCCGGGTAATTGAGGCTGGCTCTTTTTTCATGTTTCTCATATCACACCACGGACACTTTCTCTCTTAGCCTGGTTAAAACCAGAGCATTCTCAGTTGTAACTGAGTTATGGTCTGGCAAAGAGTCATAGACAATTCATTTCCAGAGGGACGTCGGAGATAAACCTAAAACCAATCAGAGCGATGAAGGAGATGACTTATGCAGAGCAGCGGAGAAACATCTCCGAGTGTTGCTCTTTGATCGGTTTTTTAACAAAAAGGAAACGTTCAAATTGCATAAAACAGATGCGGTAGCTGATTCGAACGAGTGATGTTCGATGGCGGCATTCATCTTTGTAATGTAGGCTGCAAAATCCCAGCGCAGTCGTCATCGTGTAAATCCCGCCCCAACGTTTCTGATTGGTGCCGTGATTTCGACAGATTGAAAATGGGCTTGAATGAGCTATTTGCCAGACCAACTTTCAGAGCAAATCTAAATTTGCCGGAAGTTGTCTGGGTTTTCCCAGGCTAGTTCTCTCTGGTTTCACTCCAAACTAAGATTTTAAAACGGTTTCTTCTCAAATCAATCTTATAGTAGTCATGTAACAACCGTGTTAATTTACATCCATAGACATATACACTAGACCTCACCTTGGGGTTCTAAGCATGCGTCAAAACCGCCACCATCTTGGAACAGGGATCTTGTCATAGGAAGTAGCTAGGTAACGCTGCTATCTCTGCCTTTACTTAGAATTCATTGACGGTGGCGGACTTTTGGCAAGCATATGACGTTCACGGATGAAATCTGAACTAGGAAGAATGTTTTAAAAAAAAAATTCTTTCTGAAATCAATGATAAATACATGTCTGACTGTTGGAACAAACCAAAAAAACTAAAAAAAAAAATCGCATTCATGATGATTTATGGTGATTTTATTTCCATTAGACCTGCGTCTTCTACATTGACGCTGATGCATTAAAGTGGAGGGGCTCCCCTGTTTCAAGATGGCGGCTCAATTGACGCATTCGTTCCAATGAACTGCCGTAGCCAAGGTGAGGTCTAGTGTCTATGATTTACATCCACCCAGTTGTTATCACAAAATAAACCCTTCAGCGAAGATCACAGTGTCATGGTTTACATCAGAGGTGTGCAAACTCGGTCCTGGAGGGCCAGAGTCCTGCAGAGTTTAGCTCACACTCGCCTCAACACACTTGCCTAGGTGTGCCTCGGTACCTTGATTAGCTGGTTCAGGTGTGTTTAACTGGGGTTGGAGCTGAATTCTGCAGGACAGTGGCCCTCCATGAGTAGGATTGAACACCACTGCCTATTTGACCTCAGAATATAACAAATGATCAGAATCAAGACAACCAGGACGTTTCTGGAGATTCACCTTACCTCCTGACACAGACACTGTTGTCCAGATTGGCGACCATGTCCTCTCTACAGAGACAAATAAATAAGTCCAAAGTTTATATTCAAAACATTCCTAAAACCCTTTAAACACGCTTTGGGATTCTGAACATTGCAACAATTTCTGTTCATGGTTTTCACACAAATGTGTCACAAGTGCTCTTTCAAGGCCTAATGCCTTTATTTATGCTTCAACAGAAAACAAAGAGTACTCGATGTTCAACAAAAGAGCCTCTGACGCCTCTGACTAGTCAAGTGAAACCTGTTCTGCAATGTGAGGTGTTCTCCTCCATTCCACTGCATCACTGATATGCATGGTGTGACTATCATACTGCCACAGTCATCATGTGTCTCATGGGAAACACTTAGCCTCACAATGAATTTAGAAATTTGGGTTTCCCTCTTCATTTGAATGTTCACGGTCACTGAGCCCTACGTAAGCTAAATAAATATCATTTTTAAATCAAAAACGAAGGTCAGTCAATGACTTGATGTCATTGATAAGGTGGAAGCTGGCAGGTTCAGTATTAATTAGTTTTAATTATGTCTAAAAAGTATGTTTTAGATAATACCACACAATTATCATATTATAATGCTTATTTCTTAGTAGAAATAGAATCAAAAGTTATGATTAAAATTATTATGAGAAATTATAACATTTTAAAGAGCCCCTAAAGAGACAAGTTTATCAAAGGTGATGATAAAAATATGAGTTGGGGGGAGATTTTTTTTAATGATTTCGAGTTCTCTAACGGAAAATGCAAAAACAATTGCGTTTGCCTACAAAATGGTTGCCTTTCCGAGAGAAACTTTACATTCTCTAGCAAATGCGTTTGAATATAGTTTTTCTTCCCACCTTAATCTAGAATGCAAAGTGAAATGAGGGTTCATAATGTCAATTTGGGTAGTAATTTTTTTTTAAATTACACTATCGTTCAAAAGTTTGGGATCAGATGGTTGTGAAAGAAGTATTTTATGCCTACCAATGCTGCATTTATTTGATCAAAAATACAGTAAAAACAGAAATTTTGCAGTGTCATATGATCCTTCAGAAATCTATGGAATCTTGTTTCCGCCACTGAATAAAAAATAAATAAATAAATAAATGCGACTTTTTATCTCACAATTGCGAGATATGAAGTCAGAATTGTGAGAAATAATGTCCCAATTGCGATATATAAAGTCAGAATTGCAAGATATGAAATCAGAATTGTGAGAAATAAAGTCCCAATTGCGTGTTATAAAGTCAGAATTGCAAGATATAAAGTCAGAATTGCGTGATAAAGTCGCAATTCTGAGAAAAAAAAGACAGAATTGCGACTTTATCTCACAATTTTGACTTTTTTTCTCACAATTGCTTGTTTACATCTCGCAATTCTGACTTTATAACACATAATTGCGAGTTTATAGGTTGAAATTCTGACATCAAATTCTGAGAACTTTTCCCCCTCAGAATAGTTTAAATCTAACAATTCTGACTTTATATCTCGCAATTCTGACTTTATATCTCGCAATTCCGACTTTATAACACGCAATTGCAACTTTACATCATGCAATTCTGACTTTATTTCTCGCAATTCCGACTTTATAACACGCAATTCCAACTTTATATCATGCAATTCTGACTTTATATCTCACAATTCTGACTTTGTATCTCGTAATTCGGACTTTATAACTCACAATTGCGACTTTATATCACGAAATTCTGACTTTATATCACGAAATTCTGACTTTATATCACGCAATTCTGATTTTTTATCTCGCAATTCTGACTTTACATGTCGCAATTGTGAGAAATAACGTCAAAATTGCGAGTTGTAAACTCACAATTGTGAGAAAAAAAGTCAGAATTGTGAGATAAAAAGTCGCAATTCCTTTTTTTATTTTTCATTCTATGGCGGAAACAAGCCTCCGTCTAAATAATTCAAATATGTTGATTTGCGGCTTATAAAACATTTCTTATTAACATTGTAAACAGTCGTGCTGCTTAATATTTTCTAGGTTTTTTTTTTTTTTTCATTTTTTTACTCTGATGAACAGAACGTTTAAAACAATCTCCTCAAAAAAAGGTCCTCACTATCACTTTTCATCAATTTGATGAATCTATGCTAAATAAAAGTATTAACTTAAAAAAAAAACATATTGACGCTAAAATTTTGAACGGTAGTGTTAATGTTAGCTTTATGCCCCTGACCACTAAACTCTTTAATTGAGAGTTTGTGCTCACCTTTGAAACAGGAGTTCTATGAGAGTATTTGTGCAGGTAAAGGCTCTGTAGGTGGAAAGGAAGATTTGCGTGTAATCTGGGTCAGGGCACTCTGGGTTCACCAATTCTGTGACAAGACGCTCCAGAGTGGCTGCTTTAAGCCTGCGGACCTTCAGTGTGCGGTACTGCATGAAGCCAAAGGCAGAATCGTTCTCAGTGGCGTCAGCTGGGGGTTGGATGGGTTCTCGGTGAAGAGTGACCCCGTAGACGGCCCCGTCTTCCACCTCCTCTCCCCACTCCTGCACTGGGTCCTGGAAAACAGACCATCAGGATAAACTAAATGAATGTTGAATTTGCAGCAGACTAATGGAAAATATATGCACACATTGTAAAACTTGATATGATGCCCATTGCATTGCTATTTAACAAAGACAGAGCCATCATAAAATTCTATTTTGCAGTCCTGATGAAACTGCAGCATGTCATGAGATTTTAGATTCAGAAGAAAAGAAACAAAAAGCAGAACTAGTGGACTTGTCCTGGTTTCTGAGGTAAAAACACTGAAATGTAGGTCTTCTTCAAATGAAAAAACAAACCAAAAGAATGTCTACAAAGCACTGACCTAACATTTCATGTGTCTAGGAGGAAATATACAAAACAGTTTATGGAAAAAAACAGGCAAATTGTTATCCAAATTACAAGTCAGGAAGAGTGACTACATTATCTTCACTGGGTTGAAAAGACAATACATTGCATATTGCATTTATGTTCTCAGCAGATGCTTTCTCAATAAAATCGTGTAAAACACAGTGTTCAGATTATGTTATAATCAAATCCACAAAACAAGTAACACCACTGTTGAACGATGTCCACACAAGAAGCCATTTTAATTTTTTTGGGAAAGAGGAGAAACCATTGTGGACAACCTAGTTGATACCAAAAATACTCAGTCCTTTCTTACAAAAATCCTCTTTGGTGGTAAAATGAAGCCACGGTTATTTGCAAAGCAAATACCATCCCTGAATAAAAAACAGCTGTGGGCGAATAAAAAAAAAACATATGGGGCTTAAACAAAGACAGACTGTGTGACACACTGGAGTAATTAAGTCCAGTGTTCTCTCTTTCAGAACAAGAAGGGTTGTTGTTGGGCTGATTGTTGACTGATTCAGACGTGACCAGGATTAGATGAACTCATAACAACTCACTTGAGGACATATTAGCATAATGGTGTCATCTGTCACTGATTCTTGAGACACGGGATGAACATTTACTCATTGAAATCAATAACCGATTGTACTAAAATATTCTTAGAGTCTATTGCATTTTCTTTTTGACTTATTAAAATAATGGCATTAGCTGTAAAACCACATATAACTTAATACATTAATTTAAATGTACACAAAATAATACACTACCATTCAGAAGTGTGAGTTCAGTAAAGAAATGTACATTTTTATTTTGCATTAAAATTTCAAGTCACAGTTATTACAAAACTTTTCTATTTTAAAAAATGCTGTTCTTTTGAAGTTTCTATTCATCACAGAATTGTGATTTTTTAATCACAATTTATAGAAAAACAGTACAGCTGTTTTCAACATTAATAATAAATAGAAATGTTTCTTGAGCATCAAATCAGACGCTGATGCTGAGAATTCAGCCTTGACGTCACAGAAATAAAATGACATTTAAAAATATATTAAAATAGAAAATAGTTATTAAAAATGAATAATATTACACCATACTAGTTTTACTGTAGGTTTTATTTGAAAAATGACTGATCCCAAACTTGAGCATAATGTAGGCTATATGAACATTAAAAGAAACAAAAATTCTATTTGTAACAAAAACACTTCTACTATGACCTGACAGGAGAAGGAGGTGAATCTTAAAAATACACCTTTTGTGGGGACATATAAGATTGTTACCTAATTTCTTTAAGTATTTAAAAAATATTATTAAAATGTAGATATTTAGATTATTTCCCTCAAAAAATCTGTATTTAATACATGTGTGACATGGAAAATATGTGTCACAAGCCAGGTGGTGAACATGTTGAACAGAATTACTCTGATGTAGGCCTGCATAAAAATATTGATTTTCACTTCAATATTGTTTTGTCTTACATTTCTCTGTGGTAATAGCTCTATCAATATCCCAGAATATACATAATATACAAACCACACATTTGCAAAAGGTTATGTGCTTCCAAGTAACCCAAGGAGAGTCTATTCCTCTAACCAACACATGAATTGTTGTGAAAATCACAAGTGCATTGTTCCCAGAAACCGCAGTCAAGCAAAACAGAGAGCTTTTTACAAGGCAAAGTCGTGTCTCCTCTCCTTTAAAACTGTGCCATGGAACAAAACACAGGGAATGACGGGAAAGGGACAGCTGAAACAGAACACAAGGCTATACATCTTCAATCTTAAATGTGGGTCTGACTGAAAACAAACACAAAATCTGTTCTATTGTGAGACTCCTGAGGGAAACTTTACCTGCACCACACCCTCCCCTGGCTGAGCCCTCATTATGTCGACAGCTGATTAATCGCTTTCCTAAAGCCAATATCGCATGTAATTGTAAAACCACTTAGTTTTGGTCAATGACAAGATAAAGATATAAGTCCCGAAAGAAAGAACCGGAAATACAGCATCTACAGCATTCAAGTGAGGAGAAAACCCGACTAATTCAACGCCGCGCGACCTATTTATTTACAGTCTATGCGCGCGACACACTGTCCAACAACGCGCGTCTCCCAGTCTGATGCTTAACGTTATTCCTCTCTAGCTATTCCAGTTTCTTAAAATCACATTAAACAGACTTAATGTCCTCAATAAAATAGCGTAACTGAAAAAAAGTGGCTTACCATTGTGAACTCCCATTTCCCCATGTTCTCTGTTCTTCAGCCGCACGATCAAGCAGTGTAAGCGGTCCCACTTTCCATTAGCGCAGCAAAAACTTACTGGAAACTTTATTCCTTAGTCAGCTGGTGTTAAAGTTGACTGTCATGGTGTCTACAAGAGCTGCAGGGAATGAATAACTTTGCGAAGTTCGGTTTAAGTTAATCAAAAACTCCAGTGAAGTAAAGATAAAGTCAACTTACTGTTAATTTCATACCGGCTACATTTATCATGAATTATAAATATGCTTTAAATGAAGTCTGTGACCCCAAAAAAGGATTCTCATTATTATTATTATGTTTGAGTTTTGTTTTTTAGCTGTCTAAATAGCACACCGTGTACCTGTACAGCGATTTAAAGTGCTGTGGGTTGGTCTTTCAACGTAGATAAATGCGTCTACATGACGTACGTGCGTACATTACATGAGTGAAGGCTTGACTTATGAATATTAATTAGGCTGCGTGCCCAATCCCAGCAGTTTACCAAGCAAATTTGCATAGCTAGTTTAATAGTTAAAGAAGGATTAATAGTTTCAAGAGTCTATTTCAGAGAGTTTTTGGAGAATTTTGGGCAAAACAAAAAGACAGATTTTGGGGAATTAAATTAAATGTTTTTAAAATTATAAGCAGCAACATTTTATAATAAATGAATTTAAACATACAAATACTTCCCGAAAGTCGTCCTGATCAACTGGCAAATACCGAATCCCGTTTTATCCAGGAATAGTACGCTACAAATGACTCAGACAACACTATGCAGATCCTTAGATGAATAATGGTGAATATCTTATTAGATACCCTTTTACAAACCCCATACGCACAATGAGACAATGAGCAAATTGTTAGTTTCTGGGTACAGAGAGTTCATTAATGTCTTTCTGTTCCCTCTGACGTAGATCTGTGAATGTGCAGTGTCCTACAAAAAGCCCACCCCGTATACAACACAACAATGGGTGACACACACTAACACACACACACTAACACACACTATACTGAACTCTTATTGACAGACCACAATCATGCTAAAAGTATTTATGCATATCCACTAACAATACATTAATAAGACGTCACATGCTGATGTGTGCTGATTCACACACTCCAACCAACAGATCATTACATAATTTTAAAAACATTTTTAATTCTTTAAATATTTTGTTTTACCATCCAATTCCATGGTGCAAAACACAGCCTGAACACCAGGTTAAATAGCTAACAAACACGAAAAAAGCTTACATGCCAACAATGCTAAAATACTTTTCATTTCTGACATGCTTAGTAAGATTCTGGTCGGGTAGTAACTTTTAGTTAGCGTGTTGGTGATGGATTGTCAACTGCTGGTATTTTCAAGTAAACTGTATTGAAAGACACTTTTTTAGGACAGTATGTGCTAGGGATGTCAAAGCCAGTTTAATTTTAACCTATGATCCATGTTGTTTACTACAGTCGACTGATCATGTAAATAATTTCCAACCATTCAGGATTGAGATGCTACACCTAAACCACCGTTGACCCTTACCCATAATTCCGACTGCTCTCAATATTCAATTCTGTACAGCAACATTTAAAAGCTTGGCATTGGTTAGTTGAGACTCTTATGCTCACAAGGCTGCATTTATTTAATCAAAATAAGTTATTGTGAAATATTATTACAATTTAAAATACATGTTTTCTATTAGAATATATTTTAAAAAGTAATTTATTCTTTTGAATGCAAAGATTCATTTTTACACTTTAGAGTCACCTGATCCTTCAGAAATCATTCTAGTATGCTGATTCGTTGCTGAATAAACATTTCTTATTTTTATCATTGTTGAAAACAGTTGTGCTGCTTAATATTTGCATAGAAAACCTAGTAATTCTTTGATGAATATAAAAAAAGCATACATTATTTTACATTATAAATGTCATTACTGTCACATCATAAATTGCATTCTCGCATAATAAAAGCATTAATTTCTTGTAAAATTGGACTGACCCCAAAGTTTTGAACGGTTGTGTAACAATCAGCAAAAGCTGACAACAATTTTTCATATCGACAAATATTCATCAGTGTTAGAAGGTGTTACAGTTGCCTGCTTTACGCAGCTTTGGATATTTATACAGCAGCAGTTTCTCCGATAAAAGCATGCACTAAATGATTAAAAGCAATTGCAATTGTCAAAGGATAACCATCAGCACTGACCTCACAGTGTTCCTCAAGGTCCAAAAGATGGAAGCTCCTGAGCCAAACACCAGGCTCCTCATCCATCTGCACGTCCACATGATGCCCAGTCTGGCACAGCAGATGCCTCATTCGTCCCAGTCGTGCCCGCAGACCTTTCTCTCCCCCAGACACCACCAAAGACGACCTCATAATCCACCAGAATCACACGCCAACTTCCTCCAAGAGCTGCAGACACGCCAGGCGTATTATCCAACTTCAACATCCATAGAATGGAGCTTCTATTTGCTGGACTGTGGAAAAATCATGGAATAAATCGTTATCTAAAAGTTTATTCACGTGAAACACAGGATGAGCTACTCACAGTGGAAGCTGTTCCTTATCCAACGTTTGTGGTAGATCAGCTCCTAAAAATCCATGTTTGCACTCTGATAAAACCAGGGCATGGGATATGCTGTGACCTTCCAGAAAGATCCCTCATGGAGTGACGCAGAGACCTGATCACTGATGTTTGCTGCACAAGTGACTACTGAGGAGGTTGTCAAGTAACCCAGCAATTCTCATCCATCCATCTCTGATACTCTCAATGCTGACTAACATGAACACACTCAAACAATAATCTAATTGTCTCCACAGACTAATGGGCTGTCAGCTTGGTTTGTTCCGCTCAGTGCATCCTTTTCATTGACACAATCTCTCCCTTTTCTGACAATCTTTCATTTGCAGTAACAGTACAGTTCAGTGCTCTTGTGTGTATTCTGTAGTAACTGTGAAATAAAATAAACTATTGAAAGTGCACAATGTGAAGCATATAAAATGTAAACTATTTTTTTGCAAGGCAAAGGAGACACCAACAAAGGGAGAAGTATGACTCCAAAAGAAAAAGTGGCCACATGTGCGGATGTTAAGTGTTTCTACTAAATCTTGAAGATTTTCTAACTGCACTGAACGACACTTAATTATGATTTACATAAAATTGTCTAACGACTCGAAGAGGAAACCGTGCATCCCATTATGGCGTGTAAACAAAGAAGCAGGCCTCCTTTTTCCGAATTACAAGCCATTCCACTTACTCTTTTAACGTATTTTTGAACAGCAAGTGCGTGTCTAATGAACAAAATTCACTTTTGTCTTTACATTTTTAGCGTGGAAACAAATATTTGACGCTCACGAGGAGTAACGTCATCGTGCGGTTGCGCGTGGACCTGAATCTCGCCTCGGGCGGTTGCCAGATTGCGAAGTTATGTAGGCTACAATTCAATTCACATTAATTTGTATAGACCATTTCAAAAGATGTAAACAACACTGGCCCAGAAGCACTTCCTGTTTCAGTTTTTTAACACTACATAA
>JAOTRC010000004.1:5998984-6017207 GCA_027497675.1 Cyprinella lutrensis
ACAGGTATGTTTTTCTAATGAGCCTGGCTGGTTTTATTCCATATTTCCATTGCTTTTCAAGGCATCATCAAGCTACATCTTTGTTATTGTTTTGAATAAGCGACCTCTATGCCTTTAACCAAAATGTATTCAATAGATTTATTGTTAGCGATTGATAACACTGGAGTAGATCTGTCATTCTACACCAAAGTCCAAGACAAAAATAAATACTGTATATGCAACATATATTTGTCTGAACAATCAAGTAAAATCACCATATAGCTAATTTTTCTTTTCTGTGTTTATGGACATAACACAAAAATCCAGGTATAAATTATGCCAACATTAAGGGCTGGTTTTACAGACAGGGCTTAGACGTAGCCAGAATTAGGCCTCAGTTCAATTAGGAGATTTAAGTATAGCTTTTATAAACGTGCCTTAGAAAAAAAAAAAAAAGAAAGAAAAAAAAACATTACTGGTGTGTATCTTGAGACAAAACAATGGCTGTGACATATATTAAGATTGCATATTGCCATTGACAGTTTCTCTCAGTTAAAACAAACATGCATTTTAGTCTGGGACTTGACTTAAGCCTTCTGTCTGTGAAACAGGAAAATTTCCTACCAGATCCAATGAGACCAATAAAACTATAAATCATTGCTATAGACTTATGATTTGTTTGTGATGCCTGTTATAAACTGCCGTATATTTGGATTCATTGTAGATGAGCTGGACAGAGAGAGGAGCAGTAAGAGGAAACAGTTTACATGGTGAATTTGATGATGTAACAATGGCGGACAACACCCTCTACTGCAGCAGAGAAACTGGTAAGAGAGTGTACAGTATGTACAAAAACATAACGGTTGCTAATTGGAATTATTTTGTTTACTAATTGTATGAACGCACACACTACTAAAGTCACCAAAGGAGTTGCATGTGGCACTTCTCTGATGGATGAGCTGGTAAAGTACCTTAAAAAGGTCACACATCTAGCTCATCTGCTAGTTTCTGTTGAAAAGACATGCAGCAAGTCAATCTCATGGCAGGAATAGAGGTCATTTCTAACCGATTAGGTGCACCTTTCAATACATCTGGCATGCTTATGAGATTGGCTTGTTCTCTAGTCTGACACCTCTAGTTTATTTTGTGCTGTGAACAACATGAAACCAAGAGCTAACTTCTTCATTCCTCTATTACGTAGTGGAAAGTTGTGGCTAATCTTTGTTCACTTGTGGTGGAAAGAAAGTCCGCCTTGTTTTGCAGATTGACCACTTATCTTTGTAAATGTGCAATATCCTGCTGTTCTCAACGACGGTTCAGTGCCCTATGACTACCTTTACATCCGTTTTTTATTTGTATTGCTTCTTTAATGATGGGTAAGTGGTGTTTTTTTATAGTTAGTTTAGTCTTCTGTGTCATTTAGTCATTGGCTCTTTTGAAGTTACATGAAACAGCACTTTTCCTCGTGTCTCATTGTGACTATGCATATTTTCTCATTAATGTTTTCTCATTATTATCAAAGTTGTGTCTGATTCAGAATCAGCTGATGTCCTCAACGAAATTCTAATCCTTATTTTAAAATTTTGCAATATATGAGGATGTAACCATATACAGTAAACACACTGAGGTCCAAATGTCAAAGTCTACATTGAAAAGAAGTTACATTACATTTTTGAAAGAAGTCTTTTATGTACTATATGGCTTCTTATTTGATCCAAAAATACAAAAAACAAAAAACAAAACAGTAATATTGTGAAATATTAAAACAATTTAAAATAAAATTTTAAATACATCTTTTTTTAAAAAATTTGAAATAATATATATTTTTTGAATATACTTCAAAATGTAACTTATTCCTGTGATGGGAAGATGAATTTTTAGCATTATTACTCTTGTCTTCAGTGTCACATGATCCTTCAGTCCTTCAGAAATCATTTTAATATTTTGATTTGATTCTCAAGAACATTTCGTATTATTAACAATCTTGAAAAGGTAGCTGCCTAATTTTGTGGTATCGCTTTAGATTACAGCCTGGAAAGTACTGCAAAATTAAGATAAATTTACAGCTTGACTTTTAGTAATTATAATGTGCCCATAAAGTAATGACAAGTAAGTATAAGGGATCAATACCAGCAGAATTAACTAATTCTTTATACTGTAAGTATTTTAGAACCAAGGGTTACTTACTCTACAACAATCTTACATTTGGGAGCAATTAAGTGTGTACATACACTGCATCTGCCTACCATGTTTTTAAATAATAGTGTACCCAATACATGTTGTATGGGCTTTTTAAAAATCTTTAAATATTAAATATCTGTGCATTTATACAGTAATTTATTTATTTTTTGATAGCACAAGTGCAGATGTTTTAGTTTGGGCTCACATGTTTCAAGGCAAGTAAATAAAACTATTGCAAACAATTTTTTTTTCCAAATACTTGGGAAATATACTCTTGTGCCATCATGTAGTTATAGCGTTAGTGTGACAAGCACCACTTTGACTTACCTGGTAACTACATGGAACAAGATGGTAACAAGCACCAACTTAATTATGTCATACTTACATTGTAACTACATAACAAACACCACTTTAAAGGGATACTCCACTATTTTTGGAAATAGGCTCATTTTACAACTCCCCCAGAACTAAACAGGTGAGTTTTACCGTTTTCAAATCAATTCAGACGATTTTCTGATATTTAGAAGAATATCAGTAACCCAGACCGTCTCTGGTCTCATTGACTATAGGAAAAACTACATACTATGGTAGTCAGTGAGACCAGAAACTGTCCGGTTACAGATATTCTTCTAAATATCAGAAAATTGGCTGAATGTATTTTAAAACGGTAAAACTCGATTGTTTAACTCTGAGGGAGAGGTAAAATGAGCCTATTTCCAAAAAAAAAAAAAAAAAAAAAAAAAAAAAGTGGAGTATCCCTTTAAGCAAATGATCTCTGATATTACTGGCTAACATTCACATACTGGCACAGGTTGCTATTGTTCATCATAAATTGGTTTAAATCTAAATAGCCATTCATTTGCAAATGACGGCGGACATATGTTACAGTTTTTTTCAATCGCTTTGGCTCAATTCTCGAATGAGAATTTTTTTTTTCTCAAAACAATAAGTTTAGATCTCTGAACAGTTCATTTCTTATTCACACCAGATTTGAATTTCCTATTGATTTAAGCAAATTGGCACGTGTGCAAAAAAGTAGCCTATATATACAATTTGCACAACAACTAAATGCATATGGTTTGTTGATTCTGAGTGAAATTGTCAAACTTTTTACAACATTCTTTAAACATTTGTTCATCGTGTTCACATGGTGTTGACGCGTTAAAAATCTGTCAGACATGCATGTACTGTATATTCCATAAATATCTTGATGGATGGATGGATGGATGGATGGATGGATGGATGGATGGATGGATGGATGGACGGATAGATAGGCTTAAAATAAGGTCTGTTGTTAACATGCTCTATACAATTTTATGTATTATTGTATGACATCAAGTACATTTTTAAGGCATTTATTTCTCTTGAAAAAGGCACTTGCTAACAAGTGGCTTAATGGGACTACAGAGCTTGCAAGGACAATAAACGTCACCACACTGAGCAGGAAAAAACATCTATTCACTAGTCTACTTTCACACACACATCCCAGCATTTGCTGGAAGACCAGCTAAGAGGAATAATGGTTCACACACAAATGGTCCCTTTACAGTGATACATTTTCTCCCTTGAATCCACGGAGCACATTTACAGGATTTACTGTATGTTCTCCAGTACAATTAACAGGATAAGGCGACAGTATGCTGATAATTTTTACACGACTCTATAACACATTGTCCGGCAAAAGTGGCTCTTCTACATTCCTTCCATCACGCGGCAGATCTTCCTCATCACCTGCTCATTATTTCTGAGGCAGATTAGCAAAGGCCGATTGGCTTGGTCCTTTATCTATCGACGGGGTGATTATGCACTGACAATGTTAATGAAATTAGTCTCCTAATGCTTTTTGGACCTATTAAAATGTGCAGATCCTCAATCCACAAGAAGTCTTTCAAGACACCATTTCCCTCCTCCAGCAGACTAATAGAATTTACAGTGAATTCAAATGAATGCTAGTGATGAAGAGGGAAAGCAGCCATTATAAATCATGAACACGCTGCTTTGTTTTTTCATTTGAAGTGTAACAGACTGGGGCCGCCATAGAGCTGAAATACAGCCAGGGAAAAGATGGCAATATGTGCGATTGTGATTTGGAAGAGAAGCAATTGTACCAGAACACATTCATAGACATTTATACTGAGCTTCACCATTAAAATTAGCATTTGTGTGGGTGAAAGCCGGCTTGCCTGCTAATACAAAATTAAGCCTTTACAAATTTATATGGACATCTCGAGACTCGGATACAGTAATGGCTTTCTTTTATGAAAGTTCATTCAATTAAGTCCCTTTGCAAAGAGAATTTGACGTATAGGTCGGAATAAATATGAACAAATTGCCTTTGTGTTGTAACGCTTGGGGCTGCAGCAGGAGATGAGGGACGCTTTGGAAACATCCGGGGAAAAAAAAAATATGATTAAGATAACAATGCGCTTCTTTTCATATCTAACCATTGAGCTGCTCCTGGACTGACACCCAGCAATGACCTCTGGGAAAAAAAGCAAAAACAAGGCATTCACAATGTCCCTCAAAACCAGAAGTGCCAAGAGGGAATCTGAAGTTCTTTGCCTCTAGGATTTACTTGAAAAAACCTTGCTAAACTATCTCACTCAGAAAATGCTAGTAAATTTACAAAGATTTGCCACGTAAAAACCTAAACATATTTATCAGTAGCTTTAATCAGAAATCTTTAAGTTAAATTTACTTGGAATATGGAATTAAGTAAACTTCACCAAAAAAAAAAAGTAAATCGGCTAGTAAAAGGTTGATTAATATCGATTTCCTTTGCCTTTATATTACATTTCACTAAAACAATAATCTTGAATTTTAATCTGACATAACGTCAGATATTAAACCTCAGGTGAATGCAAACACCTCAATACTTGTTAGGTAATACACAATGGCGGTAACATTTGATGGGTCGTTTTTGTGTTTGAATGTCATTTTGAGCAAAAAATTGACTCGAAATGTCACAAAATGGCAATTTACTAATACTGACAACAAAAATCAATGATAAAACAGTGTAAATACAGCTGGAAACCAGTGAAAAATGAGCCTCATTAATTATTCAAGGTCCAGTGCATGATGGGAACCCCAGTATCAGAAAAGTTGAGTAATTTTTACTTAATTTTATTGAGTTGATATTTACATTTTCACTTCTACTCACTTGAATATTGATATGGAATTTACTTAGTTTTTTTTTTTTTTTTTAAATTCTTGACTACAAATACTAGTCACTACAAATAAAGGCCAGTCAGCAAAAAAAAAAAAAAAAACACACCGTGTCAGCCCACACATCAGATGTGTAGAACGTCTAATTAGAAGGGCTTGCCAGAGTCATTTATGGCAGATGAAATATATTTTCCTGAGCAGTCTAACAACAGATAAAAATCAAAGAAGTGTGAGAAAGGAGTGCGCAGTAAAAAATAAATAGCCCTGGGTTAAATGAATCTTAAAGTCAATTTCAATTTCTCTGCCACAACAAGGCGAAAGGTCAATCTAGTATGAACGAAGCTTCATTTGCGGCACTACAGAATGCTGCGTCTTTGAAAAACGAAATAAGAAATTGTGTGGGCGGCAACTGCTATCCCCCCCTGCAATGACCATTCACCCAAGCTCTAATCTCATCAGATGACTTTAATCAGAAATTGTTCTTTTTTTCATGGTTAACTTCACATAAAAAAAAACGGCGCCTACTGCGAGCACCAATGACGTTATTCTCTTGTTTTCTTTTATGGATGGTCGGCGTATCCCTTGATAAAATCCTTTTTTCATTCGTGCCTGTCAAACGATCATGTTTTACCTCTTGAGAATTCCCTTTGTCTCTGATCTTAAATGGAATCATATATGGGGAAACTCAAAGAGAGGTGTGATGGTTCCTGCCGTGGCACCGAGTGCTTATTCTCTTCATCCATGAAAGGCCCGTGTATTACAAATGGAAATCTCAATTTTCCACGGCACAGGCAGTTACGCAAACAATCATTTGAGCATGAAAAGGGCTCTGAATTACATTTTGATGTGATATAAAAATCGAGAAGGACTGTGTGCAAAAGAAGAAATGGAACAGTTGAAGATCTATGGCTGAACAAAGAGGCCGTTTGATCACTCATTGATTTCTGAGATACCACAGACACATCTGAACGTAGTCATGCAGACATTTTTTCAAAGATCGTCAGTAAGCTAACGATTCGAGGAGAAATTGTCAATAACTAACCTGAGCTAAAACATCCACATGTGGGAAACATATGGGAAAAAAGGAATTCAAGTCCGGCTTGCGTAATTTTCGCCCCTTTTCAAAATATGTTTGGCACTTTTTATACAGTACAAATCAATAAAAATACAGAAATGAAACATAAAAGGACCTAACCAACAATAAATGTTGAAATAAACCTAATGTGATAAAAGAAGCGCTAAAGGCAATATGGGACTGTTGCTTAGCTGGGATTTATGGAAGAGATCCAGCTGTTCTATATGTACCCAGGCCTCCACATGCAGAATTATTCATTCCATACCAGCTATCAAACCAAATTTAAGGCAAAGCGTTGATTTAACATAACACGTTCTGACAGTCACCTGAGGATATCAACAGAACTGGTCTAGACTAGAGGCATAATGGCACAAAGGAAGCGTCTATCCATTCTTGATGTCCTCATGCTACAAAAAAGCACCCTCTAAGCTGACAATGGATTTCCATTAGCTTCAACTGAGACTAATTGATCTCCTTCACAAATGTTTTTTTTTTTTTTCCGCCTACAGGTGTATCAGAGAAAGGGACAGAGTACACTCTGAAAGAGAGATTGGAAAGCAAGCTCGCAAACCGACCGATCAATGGCGAGATGGCTCACTTGAGTCACATCAGGCAAGAAACTGCCAAGCCACTTATTTTTCAATAACCAACCCGAAGTGCAAAGAGAGCGGGGAGGTCTGTTGTTCCCTTATAATGGTGAAAATAAGCAGTTTGGGGTGGAAGATTAATGTACGCCGAAGAAGAGACCACCCCTCTTGCTCTTTTCTCCAAAGCTATTTATTAACCTGACACATGTTGAGAGATATCAGGATCACATTTCAAACGCGGAAACATTTCAGAGAGGCTTCAATCTGGGGAAGAGGGGAGAAAACAAGGGAAATAACAGAAAAGATGGCCACATTTATTGGACATCTGTCTTGTCAAAGATCTATCCTTGACTGTGCCAAGAAACAGAACATTTCAGAGTTTAATCAGGTAAAATGCCACTATGAGGTATGATGTGACGGGTATAATGTTAATTGATAGAGATTGAACTATACCATTTAAATTTTAGTATATATAATTAAACACCAAGCGAAAAAAAAGCTGTCATGCACTTCTAATGTTTTTTTTTTTTTCCTTTCAAAGAAATTATTAGTTTTATTTCGCAAGGACTATATGCCAAACTGATCAAAAGTGACGTAAATGTAACGAAATATGTTTGTAACCCTTCAGTTTAGGGTCCAATTCTTACTATCAAAGGGATACTCCTCTTTTTTGGAAATAGGCTCATTTTACAACTCCCCCAGAGTTAAACAGTTGGGTTTTACCGTTTTCGAATGTATTCAGCCAATTTTTATGATATTTAGAAGAATATCAGTAACCAGACAGTTTCTGGTCTTATTGACTTCCATAGTATATTTTTTCCTACTATGGAAGTCAATGAGACCAAAAATGGTCTGGTTACTGAAATTCTTCTAAATATCAGAAAAGCAGCTGAATGGATTTGAAAACAGTAAAACTCAACTGTTTAACTCTGGGGGAATTGTAAAATGAGCCCATTTCCAAAAAAAGTGCAGTATCCCTTTAAGTCGGGTAAAATTAAACCAATAGTTACCTAAAAATGCAAATCCTGTCAGCAATTACTCACCCTCATGTTAACTATTCATTTCCTTAAAGTTTACTCACCCTCAAGCCTATGTAGGAGTGAGACAGCTCTCAGATTCATAAAAAAATGTTAATTTGTGTTCCGAAGAGAAAAGAATTTTCATTTTTTGGGTGAACTAAACTAACCCTTTAAGATGTCCTTGATGACCCAGTTCGTTTGCTGGCTTCTATGGGTGCAATACGCAATATTTTCCATCAACTGGCAACCCGTGGTGTCAAAAAAATGGTAAAAATGGCAGTGGGCAGAATCACACAGTCCAAAACAGACCTTCTAAACGCACATTTCTAAGTAGAACTGGCTATAGCATTGTTTTTCAGAGAAACAAATATGAACTTAGCATGTTTCCTAAATCTATGTAAACATATTGTATTTTTTATGCTTTTGTACAATCAAAAAAAAATACACACAGCACATTTAAGCAGTTATTTAGACCAAATGAATCTCTAATATAGAGACTGAATCTGATCACTGTTTGTTTGGTGATTCAGAGACATAAATTCAGCTGAATGTGAGGCAAATAAAGCACATCGTCTCAATGCTCTGAAAAAGCATTACTGAAAGAAAATGGTAAAAGCCAAACCTTGTTTTCCATAATGTGAACCCTTTCCCATCAGACTGCCTTTTCAGTATTTTTAGTTTTAACGTTTGTTATCGTCTACAGTCTGTACACCACTTCCACCTCTTGAAACAGGAAACTAGTCATGTTTTGCATCCTCAGTAATACGTCTTGACTGTTTTACTAACAAAACGCACTTCCTTGACGGTAAACGTGTGGTATATTTACATATCATGCATAAAATGGCGTTGTTTTTACTGTTCTTCTTAAATATGAATGCATTTCCTTCAATTCTTTCAAACTGAATCCAAGTTCTACTTATTTCTGGCCGACTGTGCCAAACAGAAGATTTATGGTGGAACCATTGTTTGTTTATTTCAATGTTGTTCAATTTTGACAATGTTGTTTACATGTGTACACATGTTCAGTCCAAGAAAATTCAGGTTACATGGATTTACAATGCACAACTTTCCACCAAATAAACATTTCCATCAGTGACAGCTGTGCAGTTAAAAGCAACGATCAACAGCCTCGAATTACAAATCAACCGATCAAATTGGCATTTTGCTCCAAAAAGAGGGAGCTATTTTCATAAAGGCAATCTGTAGTGCACAGCTGTTGTTTATGTGGAAAGGCATGTTTCTGCGTTATCAATTTGCTCTGTCTCTCTCTTCCAGATTGTGCATTCTGTTCCAGCTTGATCTGATCAGACATATGGCCAACCTACGGCTTGATTCTAATCACACACTTTGGCCCCTGTTTCAAACTGACCTTTTCCACCCGCAAAGTCACGTGATCTTCAAACACAATAAGGGGCACGGATATTTGAGATGCCTTTGTAGTTATAAGGGCATTGCTAGGATGTTATGGGATTGCTAGGCAACTGGAGAGGAACGAATCATTGTCATTCTTGAGAGAAACCTTAGTTTCAGACTTACAGGCATAATAAGGAACACTTCCCATAGTCTTAGTCAGAGGCTGACTATAAAGACCTCTGGTGTTCATGTGGTTAAAAGACCATTATGCAAACTAGGCAGATGACAACAAGTCATTTGAGTGTGTGTCTACATCACTCCTGCCCAGACTTATGAAAATCACGTTACGACTCGTTCTCAAAAGCAGAACTTGAAAACTCTTCAACTAAAGTTCAGGAATGAGAAGGCTACAGAAAGTCACAGGAAATCTAAAATAAAAACTAACGGTTCCAACAAGCAGGCTTCGCAGCAACGCCACAGAAGAAGCATTTCTGTGTTTAACAGTTCTTAAAACAACCACTGTTTTCTTAGTGTGAAGAACAATGTAATAATCTAAAGAACCTTTTTTACAATGAAAAGGTTCCATGGGTTTAAAAGGTTCTTTGAGGAACCTTTAGTTTAGAAGGTCTGAATCTTCAGCTGAATCTAGTTTAGACATTCTGTATTGTGTCATCAGGCTTCCTTAATTGTGAGTGACTCTTTTAAAAGTGGCTCTTTAAGATGATGTAATCAAGGAGTATTATTATCCTTAACCATTTTCTAAAAAGAAGAGGTGAGAATCAGACCAAAGTTTAGTTACACTATATATTCAGGTTCAGCTCATTTTCTGACCCATGATAGTCAATTCCACCTTCAGTGTCATTTAAGCTAGAATCATCTTGGGTTGAACAGCACACACTGAAGCTAAGAATTGGCTCAGATATTAGGCCTACGCATTGTATCGGTTGGTGGAAATTAACAAGTACTTCAGATGTCAGAAAGAAAAATTGGATAGTCATTTGTCATTTTACCCTCTAGGATTGACTTTTTGACATCTAGAATGGTGCTTATGAGACAGCAGGGTTTGAGTCTGGCCTTGGTCAAGATCTTATTTCACATAAGGAGTCATAAAATGAGACACAAACTACAGTAGCTCTTTTTTGGAGGGGAAATTAAAATTAAATATAAACTAATTTACAATAATAGTCTGAAATGGGGTCAGCCTCCAACCTTTTTATAGCAAATGGGCTACTACCTGTTGTTTCTGTGAAAATAAATCGTCTTGTTTTATAGAAACCAGATTTAGTATGGTAAAGGAAAGCCATCCATGGTTGTATGTGTGCTATGGTCTTACTATAAATATTAAATATCACAGTTAAAGCAAGAATTATGGTTAAAAATATATTTTTTGTATTCGTTTTAGAGTAAAATATTAGCTTTTTCTAAATTTGAACAAATGTTTTGATTTAGTTGACAAACACACACTCGGTTTTACAAACCTTGGTATTTTATTATGGCTTATTTTGGAGCAAACTAAGCCGCTGAAAATGCGTCTACAGACATATAAAAGACAGTATGACATGACTATTTATAATTAGTGTGTAGTAACGCAACGATAGCCTAGAGTGGCAGTTCTTACATTTACTTATTAGTGCGCATAAATCAACGATATGGACGCAGTAATTATTGACCTGAGAGTAATTGCGCCAGCCATGTGTTTCAACAACACACGCCTATTGTTTTCTTGCTCACATCCGTACAATTGTGTCCTCTCTCGCACTGCTTTAATGAAGTGTTTCATGATTTAAGTGAGCAAGTCTGCATTAGGCTACCAGTATTCTTCATCAAAATGCCTGAGACCCACCCACGCCCCATGTATTAGTCATTGTTTCCTTCAGAGGACCATCCCTACCACTTTCTGAAGGAGGAACCCCAAAATATCAAAACGTCTTACCATATTTGGATTCTGGGGTTTTCTCCTCTGGCTCCATTGCAAATAAATAATGCGGAGTTGTGGCAGTCACTTAAATCTGAAAAGGAATTGTATCGCCGTTGCCTAATCTTGTGAGGAATTGTCCATCAGTAATTCCGCTGCTCTACAGTAGAGGTGTGTATGGCAGACGATAACACATTCTAACAGTACGACGATGGGTTTCGTTTTTTTCCCGAGGAGAGTGTGTGAGGGCTGAATCCACCAATGAGAGGAGAGGAAAAAATGATAGACAGTCGTGTCAGCCAATGAAACATAAACGCTCCTTCCCTGAAAATCGCCGACGCTTGGCACGTCAAGAAATCACACTTTTAGTTACCTTTAATTATAAAATACAAAATAAACAGACAAACTAGTCGTATAATACTCAGTAGTCCTACCATTGACAACTTTTAAAACACGAACTAACTTTAAATCGCTTAAAGTGCGAGTCTATATATAGCCTAACCTAACGCAATTGTTTCTAAAATCTAAAGACTTTTGTTGTTTTGTTTTTTACGAAGAAAAACTGCAAATTCATGCAGTTCGCCGGTAAAAACAGGACGGTTCCTAGAAATACTAATTAAATAAACGTTTTAATACTCTCTGATTGTCATGAATAATGTAATTAACGGAATCATGTTTCACACCAGGTGACAAAGTTCTACAAGCTACCCACACCTTTTACTAAACTGGTTTACTTTTAACGGCAAGTTAAATTTGTATATACAAAAAATAAAGATAAAATAAATAAAATAAAAATAATCAGCAAGTTGTAATTGTGAGTTTTAAAATTAGTTTTAACCAGTGCTCAAATCGTCTTATGGGGTGTCCCACCCCTTTTTTCTGGGGAGTGGGGTAAGGGTGTTTATTTTTATTTATAATATTTAAATGATATATTTAATCCTAACTATATAGATTTTAAAAAAAACAGACTTACATGTGTTGAATAAAACAAATCCTATTTTCAGTCCAGGCCATATAACAAAGAGTACTTTTCTTTTAAATGGTTTACAATACTTGGTTTAAAGGGTTATAAAGCTGCAGAGCCGAAGGGCAACCATGGCAAAAGAAGCGGGTATAAGCTAAATTATGACACTATTGTCTTTATAGCAGAATCTCCAGGAATTTCCATTACCCTGCTATTTCCCTGTTTATCACTTTGAAGATATAAAAGCGCCATAGAAATAAAAGTGACTTGACTTCATATAAGGAACTTGAAGAACCACAAAAAGCATGTCTTCAAAATACACTGAAATATCTCAAAAAAAAAAAAGAGTGTAAAAATAATCAGATGGTTTCCAACCTCACAGGAGGGTCTCACTGTCAAGGGCATCCATGTCTTTGTTTCCCAAGTAGTTTCAATTTTGATATTTTTAGGTCAAACCGTTTGTGTCAATCAGTCATAATGCAGGTCTATGGTCACCAACTCAAAGAGCATGCACAGAGAAGTCCAAATTAAACATGATTTAATGAGTCATAAATGTAAGTACACATTGATGGCCTAAGACACGAAACGAGGGTGATCTGAGGGCGCCGGCGCTTTGTGGCTGTGATTACAAGAGGTTAAAAACTATAAATACTGTTCAAGGGTAAAAAAAGAACACAAAAGGAGATATAGATATGTGAAAGTGTTTTTTCTTCGTCTCTTTTTCTAGCAGGCATTAAAGAGCAATGTTTTATATTAGGCCTAACATGCTTTATTTGTTTATTTTTACTATGGCACTGTGCTTTACTTATCTATAACCTGTAATTTATCAATTTATTACTCTTGGTTCATAAACACTTCATAAAAAGTTTCAAAAGTAAGATTATTTTATACAATTTCAGCCTGAAACAATACACAGTGTCACACACAGACAAAACATTGGATATTATCTTCCTGTTTGTTGAATAAACTTATTTTCAGTCTGTGAAGTAAATTAAAACAAAAATAATCTTTCCCTACAAATATTGACAAATTGCATTGACTTAACTTCAAAGAATCAGACTAATAATTTTAATACTTAATACTACTAAATACTTAACTTTAATACTTATAATACTTAATATATATAGTTGTTGGTTTTTTACGGCTATCTATAATTATGAAAATATTCATAAGGGGGATATATTCGACGACTTGCAGTCATTTAATGTTATGTAATGGACTAGAGCAATGTGCTTTAAAAATTCCGTTCCTCGCAGACGCCTCTTCTAATCATCCAATCAGAGCGCGAGCTGCCGCAAACGCCTTCGACATATCACAGGACCTCGGACGTTGTCATCAGCCATTTTGTGTGTGGCATGATCGAACAAATCTACTTTAAAATTTTTATTTAAAATGTCATTATTCGTTATTTTCCATATTTTGATCATATAATCATTGATGTATGTAATTATGTAGTGTAAAATCATGATTATTGACGTTACTGTGGGGTGAACGCAGTCAACGACATTATGAAACATAAAGCAGTCAACGGCATTATGAAACACACCCACACAAAAGATGGAGGGTGCGCTCTTCCAATTTGTGCACGTGACACGTTCCTCCAATAGTTGAATATAAAAAGTGTTACAGACAGTAGACAGGGAAATCATCTGATCAGAGCCTGTGAAGGTAGGATTTTTAAATAGATAATTTTCAGTTTGACTGCACGACGAATGGAAAAAAACAGCTAAATATTGTAAATCTGAAATATAAGGAATATAGATTTTGAAATCTGTACATGTGTACAGTTCAAAATGAGTTGCCGTTGTGTAACAATGCGTAGACTAACGTTAGAAACTTATGCAATAGAAACAAACTTCCTTGAGGAAAAATAATTGAGAAAGTAACCCCTCACGATTTTGTTTAGAAATATTAGAGTACAGAATACAGAATTAGAGCAATTATTAGAAATGCTAGAATTTTATTGTTTATTAATTAAAATCAAAAATTAAAAATATGTATTCATTACTTGGTGTAAAAAAATGTATGGAACTTAAAACCAGCATAGTTAATTACCACTGGAAGTATTAAAATGACAGGCACATAAACTTTTGTAAACACTGCTATAATGTTGTTGTAACACTATATCGTTTCTGTATTGTTACATTTTCAGGACTGAATACACCATGGCATTAAGAACAGCTTTATCACGCCTGCTGTTGAACTCACAGCGATGTTCTCTGATCTCTGTGTCAAGGGCCCAGGGCACTTCAGCACCTGCTGCATACGGTTAGATCATTAATTCACCATAACTAAACTCAGAATGACCATATCAGTTGTGTGAGGACAAGAAAAGTAGACAAAACAGGAAACTTTTTATAGCAAACTAATAACCAGTGGCATCACCAATGTGTAAATGCATTATCAAAATCTTTTTTGGTCATAAATACATTTAAAAAATATATATCTCTGTAAACTAAACTTATTTACATTTCTAAGGCTAAAAAAAATCTCAAATTACATAAAGTTGGAGAATATACGTATCCTGATGTTCTGCATCTGCTTGATTGTGCTTATACGCATATCCTTTATTTTTCAGAGTCAGAGGAGCCAGTGAAAATAACAGCGAAAAGACGTAAATATATTTGTTTCATAATTTCTCATTTGTATTGTTAATTTGACTTGATTATGTATTGTATTTGAGCTGAAAAGAAAAATTGATAATTGAAAAATGATTTCTAGCTAAGGTGCATTTTAACTGGCGAGATGCTTTGGATCTGGACGGGCAGCTCACAGAAGAGGAGATCATGATCCGAGACAGTTTCCGCACGTACTGCGAGGATAAGCTCATGCCCCGTATCCTCATGGCCAACAGGAATGAGCGTAAGTGGAAGAGCTAGTCACATCTGATGGATCAGATCAATAGTTGACAGCCTTCAAGCATAATTAAAGGGATAGTTCACCAAAAAACTAAAGTTCTAAAATAAATAACAAAATAACTCTGATGCTTAAAAAGTTCATCAAGAGGAAGTAAAATAAATCCATGTGAAGCGAGCGGTTTAAAACGAGTTTTCCGAACAGATGCGATCTATTATATGATTAACAGATTTAATTCAGGCTATTACTTGCATATAAACATTGATCAGTGAATGTAGATTAAGCACTTACATTTGGTAAAAGCATGCTAACTAACAAGGTTTGTTTTGTTCTTATGCATCAAGCAAGTTCGGTTGAGCTTCCGTTTATCATATTGCGTGCTCTACGTGTGTTTACTGATCAATGTGAATAAAAGCCTAAATTAAGTCTGTTCATCATATAAAGTGATTGTATCTATTCCGAAGACTTGGATTGAACTGCTTGATTAATATGGATTTCTTTTACAATCTCTTTACGAACATTTCAATCTGTCAGAGTATTAAGTGAACAGACTTTCAATTGAGGGATAGAAATCACTCAGATTTCATTAAAAAGCTCTTTATTAGTGTTTTGATGATGGACGAAAGTTTGGAACAGCATGAGAACAAATTATGACGTTTTCACCCAACAATTTTCACATTGGTTGAATTATCCTTTTAATAACTATTTAAAATGCCTAAAATTCAAATCTGTGACTGATTTCTTTAGATTTCCATCGGGAGATTGTAAACGAGATGGGAGAACTTGGTGTCCTTGGGCCTACGATTCAAGGTAAAATCAGGTGTTGAAACCACAAACCACAGTCTTATTAACTTAAGAGCTTGTGTGTACAGCTTACATGTGACCGTCTTTTTATTGTCCATGAAAAATCAAAAATGTATGTATAATGTACAGTGTCTGATGTTTTCGTGTTGAAGGATATGGCTGTGCGGGCACTAGTTACGTGGCCTACGGTCTGATCGCCAGAGAGGTGGAGAGAGTGGACAGTGGGTACCGTTCAGTTATGAGTGTCCAGTCTTCGCTGGTCATGCACCCTATCAATGCATATGGAACAGAAGAACAGAAGGAGAAATACCTGCCTAAACTAGGTTAGTCAACTGCTTAAACAGCATGCCGATGCATTGATCTGCTATAAAATGATTTGCATAGTCATGGAAAACCAGTGATATCAGTCATTTTTAAAGGCATAGTTCACTTTGAAATTAATTTTTGGTATGTTTTAGCTTAACTTAAGAGCGTAGGTGTCTTTGTTTCCGCAGTCAATTTTGATATTTTTAGGTCAAACCGTTCTTGTCTGTCAGTCATATAATGGAGGGCTATGGTCACCACCTCAAAGAGCATTCACATGCAAGTCCAAATTAAATATGATTTAATGACTCAAAAATGTATGTATACATTGATGGGCTAAGAGACGAAACTAGCGTTGTGAGAAAACAAACAGTATTTATATCATTTTTACCTCTTGTGACCACAACCACGTCCAAGTGATCTGAGGGCGTGGGCGCTTTGTGGCTGTGGTAACAAGAGGTAAAAACGATATAATAACTGTTTGTTTTCTCTCACAAACCCCTTGTTTCGTGTCTTAGGCCATCAATGTGTACTCACATTTACGAGTCATTAAATCATGTTTAATTTGGACTTCTCTGTGCATGCTCTTTAAGGTGGGCCCCATAAATCTCAATTTTATGACTGATAGACAACAACGGTTTGACCTAAAAATAACATAAACTGAAAATACTGTGAATGAAACAAAGACACCTACATCTTGGATGCTCTTGAGGTAAGCTAAAACATATCAAAAATTAATTTCAAATTGAACTATCCCTTTAAGTTGTCGCCAGAGGTTGGTATATAAATATGCTCAGTCACATTAGCAAACTTTTGGTGAGAGTTTTGTAGGCAAAAAAGGTCAATATAGTCCATTGTCAATAGGTAGCTATATATGAAGCTCACGAAGCCACTTTCAAACCAAGCAGCTTTCTATTGGTAAAGACTGTGAATTCGTGAGACCAACTTGAACACAAGTCAAATCTGCATACTTTTTCGCTCTCACAAGAAACTATTGATCGCACGGATTCCTATTAAAATGACTGGATTTCGCCAACTTTCAAGCGCTGCTGTAAATATGACCACACCGTAACCTGGGTGTGTCCGATCCTACTCATGGAGGGCCACTGTCCTGCAGAGTTTAGCTGAGCTCCAACCCGAATTAAACACAACAGAACCAGTCAATCAAGGTCTTAGGCAAACTAGAAACTGTCAGACAGGGCCACACCTGTCAGAGAAGACTTTGATTGGCTGGTTCAGTTATGTTTAATAGGAGCAGGAGCAGGTTTGGGCACCCTGTCTCATCCTACAGAAATATTCACCATAAAAATCCCCAAAATTAACAAGATTGATAGAATGTCTGGAACACGCATATACAATCGGAATGAATGATCTCTGAAAATGCCTTGACAAATCAAATTCAAGGACCAGAACTATAATTATTAATAGGCTATAGTAGGTATTTTACCAGTGACGGATAGTTTTCTCCAGCTATTATATACAGTGGGCTACCTCTTTGTGAATTAACTCTGTAGGTTAATTAACCCAAAAAAATATGTTGTATAATCTTCAGGAGTGTCCATGTCTTAAACTTGCCGGCATGAATCAGAAGTTGCTATTTTCTTCTCTGTTGTGCTGTATATCCGATTGAACAGCTTTTAAAACAAGAAAGGACTTTATTTTGTTCATTGGAAATTGATTGGATCATTATTGTTTGCTATAATTTCCTGAGTGACATGTTGTCCTGCCCTCGTCCCAGTAAAAACGATCAGAGACGGGAAGAGATGTCATAGCAAGAGGCAAGGGAAGTTACTTTGATTAAAGATTATAAGAGAACATGAATAAAAAAAAAAACATGATGGCCCATTTATTATAAATACCGCAATATTCAAAAAAAGTATAGTCAATTTAGATTTCGAGGTACACTCTAAAAAATGCTGGGTTGTTTTAACCCGATTTTGGGTAAAATATGGACAAACCCAGCCATTGGGTGACATTTTTAAATGATAATTTTAACCCAATAGTTGGGTTTGTCCATATTTT
>JAOTRC010000004.1:6094169-6114246 GCA_027497675.1 Cyprinella lutrensis
GTCTAGTTTGTTTTCCCCCAAAAGGGGGCGGGGACAAAATTGACAGTTAAGTTCCCGGATGTGCCGGTTGTGCGTATACAACTTTTAACACACTTTAAAATAATTGTACTGAAATATATTCTAAAAAATATACTTGAAGTACAAATTCTGTGCATTTAAGTGTATTTATTTGCACTTTATTAAAGTATATTGAGGTTTATTTTAACTGTGTACCGAAATCATCATTGTAACAATGCATTGAAAGTATACTTTCAAAATACATTATTCTTTACAATAGTATTTTGTACAAAGTAGCCTTTAGCTAATCGTGCCAAGTGCGCCGATATGCTTCAGGCACCTAATCACAGCTTCTACAGCAAAGCATCTGTGACAATTTTGGATGAATACTCTCTCGACTGAGAGCTTTGCATCAAAAAGGATAGGCCTATCAGTGTTCATTCTCATATCTGTGAGAAGCTGCCTTTGTTCCCAAGCAGAAACCATTCTGTCTGTTCCCTCCAGAACCTGACCTGCAGTTATGGTGTCCCTTAACTCTTGGAGTCTTGTTTCTAAAAAAGCAAAAATATACATTCACTTGCACTTAAAAGGGCTATAGACGTGATGATTATGATCACAAACAAGTATATATCCGTTATACTGTGAGTCTGTAGTGGAACTGACAAAACATAATGCTTGATTATGATTAAATAAATGGTGGAAATTGGACAATGTAGTGTAATGTTACTACGGTAACACTCAGTATTCTCACCAAGACTTTCCAATCTTTTATCTGAACCTTGCTCATGCACAGGATCCCTTCTTCTGGATTGAGAAGCAGTTGCAGTGGCAGTCCCTTTGATTGATCTTGTGCAGAACCCAGAATATTGCTTTAACAAGGCGTCACTTGCAAATTTGAGGGTATCCAGTATCTTCGAGTTGGCCTAATTGCTGTTACTTTTTACAACAATTACAGTCAAAAAAATAACAGCGATGATTCAGCTTGGTTTGGTTAATTCACATTTTATTTGTGAAAAGTCAACAAAACAGTTGATATAAAAGTCTCATGCAGATACTTAATGTTAAACTAGAAGATCAGAACTAAAGATTAAATGCACAAATAGGTGTCACAAACAGTGATAATAATATTTGGTTTATTTGTTACAAGTCAGTAGCAATGTAAGCGCATTGTTACCAATGAATGAAAGAAATCTGACAAAGGCTACTAGCAACACAAAGGGGCATGAACCAGTACTTTCTATGTTACATCAGGTATTGATGTACGTCTGTCTTATGCCATCAGCGTTAACTGCATAGAGTTGGTGCACATCTTTCAACAACCCAGCAAACTGCTCCTCCTGTTATCAGACACACAAATGCAAGTGTTAAATTAACCATAACGTAAGTACAAGCCTTAAGAAAACCTTTACTTAACTTACCAAAACATTCATGCGTTCAACTGCAGCCACAGCGACATTCAGCTTTCTTTCGTCTTCCTCCCTTTCCTCTTCTATGACGCCCAGTCTACACAAACATAAGTACAAACATCTCAGTTGTCCAATTTGCTTTTAAAAATTTACAAATTATTACTTATTTTAAGCCAAAATTACCTGAAAGTTGCACTGGCCAGCTGTTCCTCACGGATAGCCAACAGATTACGAAGGTCCTGAACCTCTGCCTGTAGCTGTGTATTCTGGTCTTGGCTCAGAGCTATGAAGTCTTCTAATCGCTTGGCCATCTCCAGCTCGCGCTCTGTCACCTGCTCCACTCCTAAACGCAGCTCAGCCAACTCTTGCGCATGCTATGGCACACCACACAACTTTGTCAGTACTATATATATACACCATTTCCTCGAAGTAATTTCTGATAAACATCAAAGTAGAGGTAAAACGTTTTTTGTTCATGCATTCAAATACACTTGATGGCCCAAACCCTTTGCTTCTAGAGTATGCAGAGTAGACCCACCCTATCTAATGTGCTTGTGTCCTCTTGCTCTTGCCCTGTTTTTTGATGGGACTCATTGCCATCTTTGATTTCCCAGAAAACTCTTGCTGGTCCGTTATTGGGTTTCATGGACTACACACAAACAGAAAATACATATATACATTTATTCTAGAGCAAATCATTGGCAAAATGTCTGGTAAATTTGAACCAATCTTACTTACATTGCTGGGCAATGTAATTTCCAAACTGGGAGCTTGGTCTGGGCACTGCGTAGGTAGCTCTTCATTGCTTGCTTGCCGCTTCATTTGTTGGCTCTTCTGCCGGGATGGTCTGTTGGGGACACTGTAAGCCCGCTGCACCTGCTTCCGCTGACGTTCTTTGCCTTGGTTGAATTTTGAGTCTACAGGAAGCTGCTGCATGGAGGTTTGCAATGGACTGTACTTGGGGAGATCCCTTGGAGGTAAGTATATTGGCTTTGGTGTCCCATGACTGCTGTAAGAAAAAGTACTTTAAAACATTGATTTTAAAGCTTGATACAGTTTCTATTAAGCCTTGTCCAATCCTGCTCTTGGAGGGCCAATGTCCCGTAGAGTTTAGCTCCAACCAACTCCAACACACTTGCATGGACACACTTCTGGTGAATCTGAAGACCTTGGATAGCTGGTTCAGAGTATTTAAACTAGGCTGGAACAGACTTGGACGCCCCTGCCCTAGGCGAACTTTGTTTATGTTGGGTGTCTCAATCAGCTCCCAAGGTTGTGACATCAATATATCAAGTGATAGTGATTTGTGGTTCAGTGTGGGACTTTTTAGAGAGTGAACATTTCAGTGAAGGAATGCGACAGCCCTTCAAATCAACCGTACCTGCTAACAGGGATCCGTTGAGCATCATGATCAAGGAATTCTGTGATCTGGTTCAGGATTGAAGGCAAGGGTTGTAGGTTGTCTATTTGGTCCTACAAATATATTTGAGATGTTTAAAAGTCACTCATTAAAAGTCAGTAATCCCATAGTCTTCTTACAGCAAAGGTTTAGATGAGACCTGATGTTTTGTTACCTGTTTCATTACAGAGATAATGTCCACCAGGAGGTTGTGAAGGACCGCTAGACGAAGGGGCAGGTCCACATAGCCATCAAATCTAGCCATGGCCGTTTCACTGTCTGGTTCAGATACTTTCTGTAAGAATCCTCGCATAGGCTCCCAGTGTTGTTCTAGAAACTCATTCATAAAAAACATGTACTCTTCCTTTTCGCCAAACCTGGTGGACATTGAGAAAAAATGGTTCTTACTGATCATATATGAAACAAATCTTTCAAAATCATCCAAGACCTGATGTTAGTTAACTGGAAGATGCTAATAAATTTGGCTTTAGAGATGGGACTCACAAGGTGCAGTTTGCAAGGTTTTGAATAACCTTGGCTGTCAAAGTAAGAGTGCGAAGGGTGTTTGTCTCCGGATAGGGTTGGGTAAGACCGAAGAGTGATGGACTGAGGATTGCTGGGCATAAGAATCGAAGAAACAGAGATGCTGATATGAGACGGTGTCCGATGTCCGTTAGACCTCGACCCTCACAATCTGAGACCCAACTGGAAAAAATTTCATTCAGCTCTGCAGGGAATGAGCTGTTTAAAGAAAGGAAAGAATCGATCATTTCAAAATAATTATCCATTGGAAGATTCCTGACAATTTCATTTAGACTGAGCGGACAAGGTCCATCTATTTACTGTTATTCACAGTATATTACAGCAGCAAATACTTAAGGTGCGTTCCATTCGACAGGGTCCCTACGCAGTGTTCATTGCTCCCTACTCCCTGAACACGGTATATAAGTTGAAGTGGACTTCACTGACTTCCTGTTAAGTGATGTATCGATGTTCCCTTATTCCCAATGCCATTCACAGTGCCCTTCGAACTGAGCATGTTCGTTCCCTTCGAATTGGAATCTCACTTAAGATGGCAAAATACCCTGTGAAGTCCACTTCGTAGTCCACTTACGCTCGAATGGAATGCGCCTTTACGCTAATATATACGTTTTTAAATATATTTTGTTGAGTGTATTCTTTTAGGTTTATCTTACTCATGCATGTCTGTGATTCTCTTTACAACATCCCCACACATCTCCTTTAGATGTCTCTGGTTGATTGGTAGATCAGAGGAAGAGCATTTTTGTGGGTCTACCTCACAGCTCTCCCCTCCACTATACAGTCTGGATATAAAGTCGCCTACGGGGGAAGATTGTTACATAGGGGATTAGAGGTCAATCAAATGACACATGGAGTTTTATAAAAAGGGATGCAGTAGAATAATCCTTACCAAGTGTGTCTATGAGATACTTCTGGCCCACCAGTTTCATATATTCATCAATAGCCTTTGTGGCCAGTGTGTTCTCTCTGAAAATCAAAGCCTCATTTTCTCCCAAGCGCTGAACTTCTGCACTACCAAGATCAATCAAGAACTCCTGCACAAACAAAAACCATTCAGATATTTGAAAACGCATATCTGTCTTGTCCAACAATTACTGCTGTTGCAACTCACCTTGGCTTTCCCAATGCTCTGGAGCACATGAACAAGTGCTCCTGCCAGTTCTTCTTTCTCCCGTACATTGAGAAGAGGTTCCAGGCTGCTGCACATACCCACATAATCCACCGTGACATACTCAGCAAATTCCTTGTACCTCTCAATCGGCAGAATTTTCAGGTTCTTAAATTTGGCCTTGACTCGAAGTGAAGCCTGAAGTCCAAGTTGGTCCTTTGCTGTACTTGTTCCTGGGGGCTTGTAGGGAACGATGGGGTACCACTTCTCTTGAAAGGCCCGTCCTTTTATGTCAGCTAGAGCAAGAGCCACACTTCCTAGAGGATGCAACATGGAGTCATCCTTGGAATGGCGCTTTTTCTTGGAGTCTTCTTCTCTAAAGAGGTGCAGGGTGATCTGAGTGACAGGGGGCAAGTTGTCAAGTTCAAAAAATTCGCCCCAGAATATCTGGCAACCTCCTCCAACACCACCACCACCACCATGACCTGTACCAGCTGAGCCAGATCCTCCGTCAACTGCTTGACTGGAGCGTTGGACGGACTTCCCAACGGCCCGGCTACTGGTACGAGCAAACAGTGTACCATCAAGGTGGACCTCACAGTAATACCGCTTCTTTGGGGGAAGGTCTTTTGCTTCATTAACCCAAAGGCTCAGGGAGTTCTCAGTACGCTCACAGTTGTCCTGAAAGAACAAGATGTTAAAACCATCATAACAAATAATGACAATTTTGGATAGACATTTAAGTTGAAGTATATGTGGTACCTTATTTGGATGTGCAGTACGACGCAAGTCCTCAATCCAGCGGTCTCTTTCTGCAGCTGAACTGCACCCAAAGCAGTGGTTGTTCTCTGAGTTTATGACCTTTTGTGAGTTGGATGAGGAAATACCCAAAAAATGAGTAATTTGTTTGGATTGTGTATAGACATAATGATCTGAAAATTTAAACATGGTTCACACTTCAATATTCAACAACAAGGCCTACCTGAAAACAGTACTTTTCCCCTAGAATAGAGCTGTGGACTGGCCTGATGACGGTGGTCTGGTCTGCATTCAGATCTAGGCTTTTTGCAGCACTGACTGGGATGGATAAAGATTCTCTGGAACCGTACCTTGATAGAAAGTGTGAAAGAGTGGTAAATGGCATTGCATATCAAACCATCACATAATATGTTTGTTCCCATAGACATTAGACATTAGAGAGTGAATTTTGGAAAAATCTGTATATTTCTGTATTATTTAAATTATCCTCCACCTTCCAGCGCCACTTAGTCCTGCAGTATTGATCTGTGTGCTGCTTTTCCGTTTATCATCACCTTGTAAGCGGCGCTTGATTAAGTTCTAGCATGAGAATGAAAAAAAAAAAGAATTGGCAAGAAAAAATCAGGATACTTATTCAAGCATTTTGTTCAGCAACAGTTTCAGATGGTACATATTTCTTAGACATGCTAATGTATACTCACTCTGACGCCTCCATCTTGCCCTTTTCCTTTGGTACCACTTTGGGGTACCACAGGATCTGGATTTAGCTCTAAAGAGAGAAAGAGAAATGCTATATTAGATCTTGTGCATGTACTGTATGTCTTTCTGTTTATTTCAGTTTAGAAGGATAAAATACTTTCAGAAAGACAGATAATCTCAGTGCAATCGCAGATTCTGAAACCATGACAGGAAACATATCATTTCCTTCCTTCTTGTGTGCATCAGATCAATAATTTGCAGTTTAACAGAAAATGTAACTTTGTTAGTTGAGTTCTGTTAATACGGAACAGAACAGAAATCGGGCTTATTTCATTTTTTATGCCAAAAATGAGCTATTATTTGATCATCCATGCGCCTTTATGGAAGCTGGAGACCAGACGAGCAGTATAATGGACAGGATGTGGTCCCAATTTTTGGACATACTGTACACGATTACGGGGGTCGAAGTACACATGCTTTAAATAAATCACAACTACAAAAGCAGCCGCTGTGAAAATGAATGTTTTGTGTCTGCTATGTAAAATAAGTCTGACACTTTGTAGGTTGACATTAATTTTCAAAGCAACACAAAGTAGCTTATGAAAAAGGACAAAGTGAAACCTTAAAAATTACAACACATACAGTAGGTATTAAATTCGGGAGAAGGATGCCTTCAACAGGCTTTTAGGAGTCTATAGGTCATATGATGTGCATGGAACATAAAACTTTAACAGCACCAGATTTGGCTTTTTGCTTCTAAATGTACCATCACAATATACACAGTGTCAAAATTTAGAAGGTAGATGACTTATATGATCCTCTAAATTACCAACTTTAGATTCTATGAGATATTTATTGAAGCTCAAAAATTTTATTTTCTTCTTTCTTCCCAGTAATCACAGATAAAGATGTGTATATATAAAATCAAGGTCTAAGGTCAGGCCCCGCTTAATCGTGTCGACTCTCTCTCAATGTAGTAACAGCTTAAGACATTAAATTTGATAAACTATTCTATTTGAAAGCAGTAATCATTATATATAGCTTTGCTAAACAACTGAATTAAATGAAAATGAAGACCAATTTAAGCTCAATTGTATTCTGCCGTCTCCTTAAATTTGTTTTAATGCTGATTGTTTTTCACATGCATTATTCTCTCCAGCAAAATATTTCGATTTATTCATTTAAGAAGGCAAAATTTTATTCTTACCGAGTGCCCCTCCACATACAATCCAACGCCTGAAACCCATGCTTGGGAGTAGCTTAGAATCAATTTTCCTTTCAGAACGCAATACTCATAAATGTCCTTTTATGTTAAGTTTTTTTTTACATTTAAAATGAGGGTCCTGCATGCTTATGTTGAGTGCTAGATAGCAGACCCCATCAGTCTCAGTCATCATCTGCTATGGAACACCCAGTTTTGATGCTATCTTCAGAAACTCAAAGGAAGCAATTTTACAAGCACACGCAAACATAACCACGTCAACCATTTCCTTTGTGAATATCTTGCTTCACTTTAGTCACTGACAGGCAGCCACTGGCTAGATAGGGACAGATGATACCTCTCATCTCTTAAAGTCATCTCCAGCTTTTAAATGGTCATGGACACAGAGAACTTTAGACTGTACTTCAATTAAGTGTACTGCAGTCCCAACAATGCACACTAACTATATGTTATATGAAAGATATAGTAATTGAAATCATATCAATAGATACATTTAAAAATATTTATTGTTATAAATTAAGACGACAAGTGGGATATTTGAGGGCAACCTCTAAAATGACCTTGAGACCAGTTAGTTAAAATTAAAATTTGATCAGAAAGGGAGGTTCTGAGAAAAGATACTATGTTGAATCTAATGCAATGACATTCATACATTTTTTAAATGATTGATTTAAGTGTAACTCTGAGATACTGACCAATGTGACTTCCACTGATGTTCTGGAGACTGACGCTGGAGAGACAACTGCTGGCCCGGTTCCGTACCCTCATCAAAGGCTGAAATAAATTCAAAAGATAGTGATATGTCGGCACCAAGTTCACCTTAAGTCGAATATCGCTTCCAAACTAACTGGACTCGAACATCAAAGTCAGTTTAAAGGGATACTCCACTTTTTTTTGGAAATTTTACAACTCCCCCAGAGTTAAACAGTTGAGTTTTATCGTTTTCGAATGCATTCAGACGATTTTCTGGTATTTAGAAGAATATCAGTAACTAGACAGTTTCTGGTCTCATTGACTTCCATAGTAGGACCAAAAATATACTATGGAAGTCAATGAGACCAGAAACTGTCTTGTTACTGAAATTCTTCTAAATATCAGAAAATCGGCTGAATGGATTCGAAAATGGTAAAACTCAACTGTTGACCTCTGGGGGAGTGGTAAAATGAGCCTATTTCCAAAAAAAAGATGAGTATCCCTTACAGTACATCCAAAATCTTAATCGGCTAAATAATGTCTCATCTGTTGGCATCATTGAATGTGTCTGTTGTCCTTTACCTCCTCCTCGCGTGGGATAAAGATCTGTCCATCTTGAAGAAAACAGTTGCTTATGTCCCAAACTGGAACGTCTTGTGGGGGGGCCCAGGAGAGCCGAACAGGCTCTTGGGGCACATTCTCAGGCTCTTTGTCTTCTCATAAACGGTAAACATGAAACATTTCAATTAAACTGGCCTAAAAGCTTCAAAGACAAAACATGTTATGACATTGTTCCAGTTCCAACCTCACCAGGGCTTAATTAGTTAAAATAACGCCAGCCATCATAAGTAATCCCATTAATGTCCAATTATATTTAGGTCATTATCCTTTGGGTACAAAGGAGGAAAACAGTTTCTTGTTAAATGCTTCTGTGTTAGTTAATTTGTAGTCTATTGTTCCATCTTTTGTTCACATCCTGTTGTTGCACCCTCATTATTTACCGCCATTTAGTGGCATCTACATGTACAATCCTTTACAGGGTTAGAAAGTTGTCTTAAGAACTCTACGAAAATCCTCATATCATTTAACAGATTCAATTTTATAAGCTTATGTTTTTAGAACATTTAACATTGAATATAAAGCTCTTACCATGCTCTGCAATTTGAGTACTCTGTAAACGCGGTCTCTTAAACTTCTGTGAGACCGTTTGCAGGTACTTTCTAATTTTACCCTTCTGTGTCGTGTCCTGGAGGGTTGTCCCTGATGCCTGTGCACTGGAGGACCCAGATGTCGAAGAGGAGGAAAGGACCGAAGATAGGAGGGACCCTGGTGGCTCTGAAAGAGCTCTGCGGAAAGGGTTTTTCCTTGAAGTTGCCGGCTTGTCTGATTTGGAGGGGCTTTCGGCCCCTCGAGCTGCAGTCGAGCTCTTTTCCCCGGCATCTTCACTCAGAGCTTTGCGCCAACTCTGCATTTTATTCCATTTATTCGAAGCCCCTTTCTCCAGCCTCTCGATAGCCCCCTGTGCCGGCGTCTCAGTCTTGGCCCCTGTGTGCCACTTGTACGTGTTGAGTAGCTTGCCATCCTCTGTTTGCCGCGGGTCTTGATCAACCGGGCTGTTTTGTTCAGAACACAGTTCCATGTTCTCCTCAATCTGTGGTTCTGACTGCTCAACACACGGTTCTTTGTTCGTACCCATCTAGATTTCTTCTCTGTGACCCTTGTGAACTCTTATATTTTGTGTGGAATGAAAAGTATTTTCTTGTCGTACCTCAAAGTATATGGTTTCCTCAGCACTTACCAGTTTTAGATGTTTTTTTAAACGTTGTATCTTCGTCAAATTCAAGTGCTCCGGATCTCATCATCTACTCACTTCACCTATTGGCCACTTCCTCAGATTGTTTTGTGCATCATCAATTTCAAAATTCTGTCTGTTCACTAAGGTCTTTTTGAAGGGTTAACTCTTAAACTCACAGTATATGGTCCATAAATAATTTTTTGGCTTTGACAAATTGGTGCTCGTTGTTTTAAATGATGCAGCCCTTTGTGGTCCCCAGCTCTTGTAGGTATAAGTCTTTTTTTTCAGTGCGTACTTGTCCTCCTGCATTCAGGAAGCCAGTCAGTTTGTGGGTGGGGAAATCAGGTTATGTTCACAGGTTAAAAAGACTAAGAGATTAGGATGTTTCCCAGGCTGACCTAGCAATATAAGTTCAAATCCACGTCCTTATGAAAATCTAAGAAAGCATAATCTGTCATGTGATCTTGTTTTGTTCTTATAATAGGCCTATATACATCTTGAAATGTTATGACTGTGACTGGTAAAAATACAATTATTCTAGCGTAATCTAATCAAGATTATATTTTATTGATTAAATATGAACAAGATTGGACGTTTAATCAAAATACCTGCTTGTTTTGTTCAGTGACGGTTAAATTTCCTGTCACAACAGCAGCACTTCCTGTCTCACTATGGGTCCTGCTATGAAAACCACTTCCTCTCGTGGTAAAGACTTAGTAATCTTCTCAACCTTTTCTTGAATTTAAACTGCCACACACAAAATTCAACATGTGATCACGCCCTTTATTATTGCACACATCATTCTCACTTACATGGCATTTTAAGCTTTTTGAATAACAGACTCCCAAACAATGTGCAAAGTAAACTAATGCTAATGTCATGTTTTATGCAGATCTTACATTTCAGTCATCCTTTTAACTTTGACATTATATGTATTTTTCATTAAAATGAGAGGGTTTTCAAGTCATTTCACGTCAGTGCCAGCAGATGTCCACATTGTTACTTTAAAGGATCCGTATCCTGTGAAAAAATAAAGTACAGACACAGATTGATGTGTTAGATAGCATTACACATATTTCCGTTAAGTTAATTAAACATTTTTGTGTACAGAATCATACATACTTTATAGTGTTCCCAGGTGGTTATCTCAGAATACAGGGAATCTCCTGGGCAGTCAGTGGCTACTACTTGTCTATGTCCCAGAATGGTGTAATTCTCCTGGAGGAATCCATTGCTCACTCCACATTTGACCAGATGATGGTGCACAAGCTCCATATCATAACGGTGGGCTAAATGAGTGCTGTAGTTCCCAATGAAAGCAACACCATACCCAACAGTATTACGCCCCTTAGTATGCGCTCCTGTCCACATCCAACCTCGACCTTCGTAGATGTAACCATCAGACCCAACCACAAAGCTTGGAGAGACACATACAAATAACACAGAATGTGATTTTTTTTAACCACTTTTAAGTATTTGACATATAAACATTATAGCTGTTCCAAGACTAGTTGCTGGCTAAGGTAGCCTACAGTAGCCTCTGATCTTAAAGGGAGTTCACCCAAAAATGAAAATTGTCGCTCCAAACCTGTAAGACTTTCGTTCATCTTCGGAACACAAATGAAGATCTTTTTGATCTCTTAGTTTTACTAACTTTTTAAAGCATCAAAGTGGTACTTGCGGAGCTATCAAGGGAGGGACAGAAAGCTCTCAGTTTAAAGCAAATAGATCTTCATTTGTGTTCCAAAGATGAACAATAGCCTTATGGGTTTAGAACAACACAAGGGTGAATAAATACAATTTTTGGTTGAACTCCCCTTTAAATGTAACTTTTGAAACTTTTGTTTTGAAATGACATAGCCTCTGCCATCATTCTAAAACCACTCCACACTTAAAGCATTGAGGAGTTTCAACTTACAATAACAATTAGCATTAGCATGTTGCTAAGCTAACATTGCTATCCCATACACACACATAAAAAGATTAGGCTACAAAAATTGAATATTGGATTTAAAAAAAAAAACAATTACCCAATTGATATCTTTAAATGCACTAAACTATTTCTGAATAAGACTTTCCAGTATTGAATGAAACAGATCGCTTATCTGCTGTTCTGGGTTAATTATTGCATCTGAATATGCAGTGCATGTAAAACAGTGTGTAAATGAGTTGTATGTCCAGCTTTATGGTATTTATAAACATGGCAAAATGACAAATGTAGTAGGCCATACTATATAGAACATACTTTTGTCGCAAAATAATTACTTGTTCAATAAAGTATGGTAGACTGGATTAAGTTGGAACAGAGGAAGTTGAAACACCTTAACCTGTGTGCGCATCACTTCTTACCTGTGATCTTTTGCTCCACACATTTGTATTAGGATGAGCTTCGATTGTGGAAAACTGCCATGCAAGTGTGGAGCAAAAATGTGCATTGAATTTAGAGGTGTTTCAACTATCTTTCAACTGAATGTCTACCCTACTTACTCAGAAAGTATGTAATTTTAGACGCCACCAGGGAGTGAGACACTCAATATTAACAAATATGTTACGTCATTCTGGGATTTGGAACAGCTTTCACTCCTTTGTCGGCATTACACTAGGTTTCAAAATGGAGCACATGTGAGAATCATGCTGAAGCAGATGTTACCTGTAGCCTAAGTCGTACCAACCCCGTTCCTTCTGGTGGAAATGTTGCATTGCCCTCATATTTTTGGAACAAGTATGAAGGTTTAGACAGGGTTTGCTGGGAATATATGTGTGGTGAATATACAGATATTGCAGGGGTGGAGACAGAGGGGTGAGAGGAACTCGAGGCGGCGCTGCTCCCCATATACATCTAGGAATGATGGCAGGACACTCTGAAATAGGGTTACACATTTGTCAGCTTGGTCACCAAACACCAGCATTTAAACAGGGAAGTTTATTCAGTCAACTGGACGTACCTGCACTTACCCATGTAACGTAGCACAAACTCTTTAATTCCTTTTTCTATAAGACTTTCCATCCCAATTTCCCCATGTGGTTGATGAGCACCTAGTGCATGTGCTACCTTCTCTTGAAGCAGTGATGAATTTGTGATCTTTTTAAAATTATGTCTGCGATAGCGACCTCTCAGAAGAGTATCTGAAACATAATCCAACTCTTCCATAGTCGCCGAATAGTAGCTCCTCAGTAGTGTGCTTAAGTTTATTTCAGAGCTGTTAACAACCGAAAGGTGCTTCCCAAGTATGGCTCCATCCATTCCACCATGGACCAGAGCATCAGTGACCAATGACGGCACGCCTGAAAGAGTAAAAACCATAGGAGCAGATACACTGTCCCAACAACCATCCGGCCCAAGTTGCGAAGGTTGAGTTGTATTCCGAAATTGCAGAAATGACAGGCCTAAGTTCTTGGCCAGTGGGAGTAGGTAGAAACCATGAGGCTGGTTACTGTATTCATTAGCTCGTAGCCCAGATTCAAGACCTAAAAGGAGGGGAGCAAGGGCAATCGTCGTGCCATCAGGAGTCAGAACAACTCCCCTCTCTTCGTGACCATCTGTTATGAAATGATGAATGGCTTGGTTGAAGAAATTGGAGAGATTGTGGGTTATATTGAGGAGCTCTGTAAAGCTGTTGTTTTTGTAGTGAATTTCATCTCTGCTGTCAGATGATCCCAGAAAGTCGTTTGTGATATTGTCACTTTGGTCTGCAATCTTGTGTAGACTCGTCATTAAAGCCAGCGGACTTAGTCTTGGGTTTAAATCTTCTAAGTGTGTCACAGCATTGATGAAGTTCTCCATGTTCCTCAGATGAACTGCTGTAACTAAAATTATAGTAAAACTTTAAGCGACTGACATGGGAAGCCTTGCACATTCAAGTTAAAATGGCTGTGCCTGCTCTAGTACGTTAAAGGCACACTATACAAGATTTGTACCTTAATATATCAGCTTCAAAGTCATTTCGGTGGTAAACAAAGTCATAGTAGGGCGTGGCGCCCCTGACAAATCTCGCGAGAATCACGAAATGCTATACGGCAACGACGTCACACACATCAACAACAACTTATGAAGCCACTTGCGCGCATCCAAGAAAACTTGGTCAGAAATATCAAGAAAAAGGAAAAGAGAATCGGACCGTGCTAGAAACCAGACTCACTCACTAAGGCTTGGCTTTCACAAGTTGGTAGTAAAGCTTGGCGGGGACGCCGCGAGAAAAACTAGCAAAGCAAGTTTGAGCGCGGCGCCACTGACAAATCTCGCAAATATCACGTAGTGCTATACAGCAACGACATCACACACATCAACAACAACATATGAAGCCACTTGCGCGCATCCAATAAAAATTGGTCAGAAATATCAAGAAAAAGGAAATCGGACCGTGCTAGAAACCGAACTCACTCACTCAGGCTTGGCTTTCACTCGTTGGCGCGAGCTTAAAAGCAGCACTGGATGAAATAGCGATGCTGACCTGGCGATCTTGTTGATGGACTTGTAAATAAATCTCTTAGAAAGCAAACAAGTTTACAAATATGTTGTATGTTGTTGCGCTAGCTTTTAGTGTGTCATTTTTTACGGTGCTGTTCATTCATCCATTGTTGATAATCAGACCAGTTCAATAATTCCCACATATGTCTAACGTTAGCTAGCTTTCGATTACCAGAGGTGTACGCAGACTTCCTAACAGTCGTTTCTCTTAGTTTTGTCGTTTTTTCGTTATGTTTTATTACCTAGCTTGCCACAAGAGCTAGTTTGCCAGCTGGATTCAGGTGTTGTGATGTGTATTTATCACGTAACGTTAGTCCTGTGTCGGGGTCGGATTTCTTATCGCGAAATCCGAGGTTCGTACTGTGCGAACTAACTTTTCTTGAAATTGTGTTGATATGAATCAATTAAATCTTGACGCTGTTGATGTTAATTACAGCGATTACCATGAGGACATAGTCAATATCTCACATAATTATTAGGATATAAGCCATAGTTGTAAGTATGTAATTGAGCACAATTTGCTAACTATTATGATAAATTGTAAAAATCATGTCTAATGAAATCATAACGGCCAATGTTATGAAATAATGCGACATACATTTAACTTTATTGATGTCATCTGACATTTTGTAATGTTAACAATCAAAAAACACAAATGAAATTATACAGTAGTCCTACACTATAGGCTATTTAGCATAAATCATGTAAAAACGTTATAAGCCAGCAAACGCGATGGGCAACTTTATTATTATAAAGTAGTTTAACACTTGACATATAGTTATTATTAACTTATTACCATCATCAGCAGTTCAGTAGACTATGCAGTAACGGGAGTTACGGTTATTTACGGCAGTGCAAGTACACCACAGCGGCTCTAGGGGTCGCTGTTTCTCAAAAACATCAGAGCTGCATAGCGTGCCTTTAAGTTAAATGCACACAAGTCCTTAGAATAGCATTATTTGTATTCAATTTCATGTGAATTTGAATATATATTAAAATGGTACACTATGTATTTTTTCTTCAAAATGAACAATTCATCATCGATCCTTCTTCCAAAACATGTTTGTCTTACCCTGATTCACTATAGTAAGCCTATTATAAGTGTTCATATTATAGACCTAATGGGATGGTTGAGAAAAATGAAGGTTGGATTAGTTTGAAGTGTGAAGCACACTAAATCTTGAACCTTCGGGGAAGTTTGTTTGTTTTTTAAATACCTGAGTGTGACTGTTTGTAATAAAACAAGAATCAACATATTACTCAACAGCCGAGTACGCGTTTTATTGAACAGATAAATTGCCATATGAAGCTCTCTAACAGAGTTCACAGTAAAGCATTATCCTAATGTGAAGGCACATGACACTACAAAACGACTTATACTACTCTGACTTTAATTATATTTTCAAACAAAAACTCTTCACTGCTTATTGGAAGAAATAAAGTATAATTCATAACTACTGTTTGGAATTTCATGATTCAGATTTTGTTTTCATTATGATCTCTGGACAGCTTTGCCATTTAAACATTTTGGGCCCATAAGAAATACCAATAAATGTAACTTTAATTTAAAAATTGAAATCATTGTCTGTAATAACTTGAGATATCCGCACCATAAAAATAAATGAATAAAACAGTATGATGTCATTGAGCAAAATTTCCATCTATCAATACTAAAGCACACACACACAATACTATATGTGAGAGCCCATTGCAAAGCACATAAAGAAGCCAATCACAGCTCTCTGCGTTCGCTCAGGCCCATTCTTCATGGGCGACACTTTCTTAAGCTAAACTAAATGGCCTAATTAATCTGGTCTAATGGTGGGTGACATCAAATATGCTACCACAATTATCACCCTATTAAAGATTAATATTCCATAAGAAAATTGAAAAGAGTCCGGGGAGTGGTGTGGTGTTGTGAGAGTATTTGTCTGAGCGGAGCTGAAACTTCAGCAGGCGTCAAACGGCTCCTTGATTTCCATCTCTCTGCTCTTTTCTCCTCTTGCTGGTCTGCTAATGGTCTACGGTGTAATGAGCGGCTCGGAGACTTGAGCTCGTTTTGTGTCTGTCGCTTTTGATTTAGCTTCCTCTGCTGTTCTCATTTCGCTCATGAATCCATAAACAGCAAAGAGATCAGCTTCAATCTACAAGTGGTAGACACAAAAATCACAGGCAGGGAGCGGTGACAGCGTTTCAGGAGGACGCTGAATGTGTCATTTGCATCTGTGGAGCACAGGAGACTGGAGGATGATCATTACACAGGGCATAAAGGTCATTGCCTTAGCTCCACTTCACATATACAGTATACTGGAAGCGATTGATTTTGGGACTGCTCACAGACCCCCCCCCCCCAAAAAATATGAAGTTTGAAGCTAAACCTCTATGTTCTTAATCATTTATCAGCTTCCATTTATCAGGACCAGAGCCACAGAATCAAGAGTAACCACTAACAAGGTGTTGACACTGGGACTCATGTCACATTTGACTGGTTTCGCTGGAGGGCAGTGAGAGGAGATTACAGGATTTTGTTTGCACAGCTGTGTCAGATCCCTCCATCTCGGAGTACACAGTCCAGCGACAGTTTAACTAGCACATGGACACACATCAGTTCATTAATGTTACTAGTTAAACACACAAACAGAGACCGACATCTGCCCTTTCAGAGGATCCCAAAGCCAGCTTGGAGGTTAAAACTCCCACCATGCATCATATCGAGCAGACTCTCCACCAATAACAGAGAAAAAGCAATCCAATAAGAAAACCAAAAATAACAAATCTCAGCTCATCTGGGCTGATGTAAAAGGGAAGGAGTGTGAAATACAGTTTTCTGGGAGACGTACGCGCACTCGCTGATTTGTTTTTCATTCATCTTGCGTGACTGTGTGGATGAGATGTTCAACTATTTCGGCATCTGGCTAAAGATTATAAAACTTCTTCACCTAAAACTTAAATTTCTCTTTATTTATTTCTAAGGCTGTCAGTTAAACGCGTTATTAACGGCATCAATGCGAAACCATTTTAACAGCGTTCATTTTTGTTATCGCGCAATTAACAGTCTTTTTGTCCTAGCAAACTTAGTAGTTTTTTTTTCACGTGCTTTTGCAACAGGACGTGGCATGCACGGAGCTGCGCTCAGTAACCCATTCATTTCAATGGCTTGCGTCGCGCGAGGACATTTTGTTGCTTCGTCGACCAAAGCGCAAGAGGATCTAGCTAGACCGGAAACAAAACAACAGACACGCCGCACACACTTGTTTGGGCTTGCGAGCCGGCCAAATAGGTTGACGTCACGTTTTGAGTGGATGACGAGCATGAGATGCCGAGATGGATGCCAGTAAGATTCTGAATGGAAACTTTACTTTAAAAAAAGTTGCCAAATAGTTCCATTGACAAGACCAAAGTGAACTGAGCTATCATCATCGCAGCACGTCCAGTGTGAAACACCACTTGATGGTGGCCAAGCAGACACACACACAGAGCTGATGAGAATTCTCCGCCCCCTGTTCAATATCAGGACCTCCATCAGTATTTCGTTCACCCTTTTATTGATGGACAGTGTTACACTGTGTGAGAGATTATTTGCTCCATGTGAGAATGTTAGTGTGAAACTGAACACAGTATTGCCAATGTTGTTTTCAATAAAAAACGTTTGCAAAAAAAAAGCAAGCCGATCCACTTTTCCATGTTGATAAGAGCATTAAAATGGGCATAAAAATGTGACAAAGAAATCAAGAGACATTTAGAACAGATCAAAATGTCCGATTAATCGCGAGTTAATTATGACGTTAATGCGATTATTCGCAATTAAATATTTTAATCATTGGACATTATTTATTTATCATGTCATTTTAAAACCTGTATGCTATATTTAAAGCTACACTGTGTGATTTTTTTTACCCCCATCTAGCGGTGAAAAGGTATATGACCATCCAGTGAATATTAGTTTCTGTTCCTCTCAAATCTGATTTTGTTTTAACTCCTACCGTGGCCAATGTAGTCCAAGATTAACATGGCTTCCAGTTCGACCTCGTCCATGAGTGCTAACTCAAACGTAAATGCGAAAGGCGAAGCTTGAATTAACGGGTATGCCCCTCTTTGGCTAATGTACTTTCAAGATGGAGGGGCAACATGGCGACCGAGATTAGAACCCCTTACCCGTATGTATTTTCAATTAAAATGCATATTATACACTCACGATAATACATTATTACTTGAACGAAGTAAATATACATTAATGAGCACATATATTTTTGAAAGAGCTACGTTTTTTCAGCTAAGAATAAACTAAAAGAGTTACACAGTGTAGCTTTAAACTATTTCTCACAAAGCAAAATAAATAAACTTTTGGATTCAAAACAATACGAGTAATGAACATTTTCATAAACCAGCTCTTAAAATAATCCGGATTCAGGCAGATTTATCTAGAAAGTGCTGTGTCCTCGTCACTGCATGTGCAACTTGCATCAAGTCCGACAGAAGTCTTTTCACACAGTATGGAAGTGGTCTGAACAATTATTTTATAGTAACATTTCACATTATTTATTCATAAAAGCACATTTTGCAAAAAACAGTACTTCCAAAAAAAAAATTTAAAGAGCATTTTTACCATATTTTCTGCTTAAACTCACATGCAAATACACTTCTACACATGGCCACGATGCTTACACCTGTGTGAGTGCTTGCTAACTGTCAACATGAGCACCAAAACACATATTTAACGCACAGGCCTAAGGAGAAGGTGGTATTTTATGGTTTGCACATGGCTCCAATGAAAATAAAGAGATGATTTTCTCTGAGGTTATGTTTAGCGGCATGTTTGGCATTGAAATTGACAGAAGCATTCCTCGCTCTCAGTTCTTACATCTTTCAAAGATGTGATTTGGAGAAGACTGATGAGTGTTTCGGAGTAAAGGCATGTTTGATGAGCCATGGGCGGAGAGAAGAGAAAGGGGGCGATTCACCGCCAGTCTTTAGTGCCATCACACAGCTCACATTCAAATGAAGACTGATCTGCAAGGGTTCAAATCTCTGTGCGAGAGGCTTATAGGACGCAGACATCCATCCACAATCAACATTACAGCTGAAGAAGAGCCAGATGACAGTGGAGAGCAGCGAGATGAGGGTGAGGGCATTCACCGTGATATGCCACTTCAGAGCCCACTATGTAATTTCACCAAAGTGGCCTCTGGCTGGTATTGACGTACAGATGAAGGGTGACACGCCCGGGGCACTTTAGTCTTACACCTGAGAACATTCTTTCACATCTTTAACTTTAACTGCGGCTGTCATGAGTCATGCTGTTAGAGAAAAGCACATATAAAAAGAGAGATGGTCCCGCATTCCACATTAAATCACACCAAACTTCAAACTCAAGATGCGACTAATTCACGAGTACAAGGTGTTTTTGTTTTCCAGACTTGAAAAAGTCTTTCAAGGTAAAAAGAAGTCTTGTGGGTCTGCTCTTAAATTATTAAAAAAGAAATATTAAATTAATATTATAAATTAAATACTTATCAATAAAACAATCAATATATAATTTGTTAATATAAATTATGATTTTATATATTTATATATGTGTATATATACACTCACCCCTAAAGGGTTATTAGGAACACCATACTAATACTTTGTTTGACCCCATTTCGCCTTCAGAACTGCCTTAATTCTACGTGGCATTGATTCAACAAGGTGCTGAAAGCATTGTTTAAAAATGTTGGCCCATATTGATAGGATAGCATCTTGCACTTGATGGAGATTTGTGGGATGCACAAGCACGGAATGAAGCTCCCTTTCCACCACATCCCAAAGATGTTCTATTGGGTTGAGATCTGGTGACTGTGGGGGGCATTTGAGTACAGTGAACTCATTGTCATGTTCAAGAAACCAATTAGTGATTCGAGCTTTGTGACACGGTGCATTATCCTGCTGGAAGTAGCCATCAGAGGATGGGTACATGGTGGCCATAAAGGGATGGACATGGTCAGAAAC
>JAOTRC010000004.1:6122619-6142046 GCA_027497675.1 Cyprinella lutrensis
GATGGTTAGGTTTAGGGGCGGGGTAAGGGGTAGGTCATTCGTACGAATTCATACGAATTGGCCAATTCGTAAAATATTTACGATTTAGCAAAATCGTACGAGTGAGGTCGTATGAATTGTTACGAATTAGCCACCTCGTAAAGTTCGTCGAATTCGTACGTTTTGGCCGTGAGATCGGGTTGGATACAATTGTGATATTATGGCATACTAAATCAAAATTATGCCTTACTGTAAAAAGTCATAATTTGGAGATGGAAAGTCGAAATTATGGCATACTAAATTGAGATTAAAACTTACTGTAAAAAGTGTAATTATGACTTCGTCATTTCAAAATGTAATGACTTTATCTCACGATTAAGACTTTTGAAGTCATTATTTCAGCGTTTAATCTCATGACTAAAAAAAATATCTCATAATTTAGAATTTATTTGCATTAATCTTTGATCTGATGTGACACAAATGGCCTTCCATTCCATATACTGTATATATATAAGTCATTCTGCTGGATAACAAGATTACACTTTTTTTTTTTTTTACTTTTTTTTTGCTTTGTCCTTGAATCTTTGAAATTAGCGGTTCTACATCAAATCAACCGAAACAATCATGATTTGAGTGGCAATTGACTTCTCTAAGATCAGTCACACTGAGCAATACTTTCTAAAAGCTTTTAACACACCTCTGTGACTGTTGCACTGAGCCATACTCAGTGATATCTTCCTTTTCCAGTTCTTTCAGAAGAGAATACAGCAATTGTCTCACCTTTTATGAAACAAACAAAAGTCCCACGGTTAGTGAAATAACACTTTCAGTGATTGAAGTCAAGGTTGCTAACCCTTTCCGGCACTTTCTTCTTCTTTGTTCCCAAGTGCCATTTACTGCTGCTTGTTCCCAAAGAGGCAGAGCACTTCACTTTAATAAAACCAGGCTTTTAATATTATTTACATTGAGAACATTGAGGCACAGCTTTAAATGAGATTAGTGTTGTCTGTGTTTGTGCAAACCCTTGAAGTCAATCAATGTGATGGGTTTGGTTTCTACATCTAGTGAGTCTATGTAGCAAATTATATTTAATAGAGTGCAATCAGGGTAATACTTACGGGATAATGAATGACTTAGAAGGGCATGAGGCTGTTGTGGCTTGCTTCGGTTTTGCTTGATTTGTGCTATAATAAATGTCTAAAAAAAACAGAATTTCTAGAGAACTTTAAAAAAGTTAAATATATTGTAAAAAGCTACTTTCACTCCTGTTAGTTTCAGCTTAGGTCTGGGTTTGTATTTCCTCAATTCTACTGCCATCCACTGGCACCAGATCACTTTACAACATGAGGTTTATTGGCACAGATTTCTGAGCTGGAAATTTCACATTTGCAGGTCATGTAGGAGACTGAAGTTCACACAAGAATGAAAATGATTTCATCAGTGCAAACCTGTATTATTTTCTTTCTTCTGTGGAGCATGAAAGAAGACCTTTTTACTTGACAAATAATCTATTTCCATAAAAAAATGGCTTTAGAGCTTTTCAAACCACCATAAAAGTATCATATTTGTAGTCTATATACATGTATTGTTCCAAAGTGTCTGTTTTTTATGTTTAAATCCTTTTGTGCTCAACAAAGCTGCATATATTTGACCAAAAATAGAGTGAAACCGAAATATAATTACAACTTAAAATAAATATTTTTATATACATTAAAATTTAATTTATTTCTGAGATGCAAAACTGAATTTTCAGCATCGTTGTCAGATGATCCTCTTGTGTCTTGTGTCACTTAATTGAAATAGTAACTTAATAAAAAGCAATTTATTGTAAATTTAAAAGTAATGCATTACTGTACTGGTTACTTTTAAAAGTAATCTGATTACTTAACTTGAGTTATTTGTAATGCTTTAACCCCCAATCGTTGAACTGATTCATTGAAAAGATGTGACCAAAAAAATCATAAAATTCAAATAATCGACCAACCTATATATAGACCAACCAAAGCTTCTATTCCACAGCACAGTTAATGCAAGAGGAACTCCTTGAGGAACTCAATGCCATTAGCTGTGATAATACTCGATTATGAAGCCATGGAGCTTGCTGTGGTCTGGCTGAAGGAGCTCATCGTGAGGAAGGTGAGCTGAGATACTGTAATTTAATGTACATCATCAGATCAGAGTGCACCATTAGATAGAGATCCATGCATTATACGTTTATGTGTGCTGTTTTAAGTGAGTGTTTGTTTGTGTAAGTAGTACCGAGGAAAAAATGAAGAGGAAGGGCGGTTGAAGATTGACTCTTTTAACTGTTCCCATCTGTAATATTGTTTCTTTAATGCCTCAATTGTTTTTCCTTGACAGCAATGAGATTAGGCGGAGAGCAAATGGAGACTTTTTCACACGTCTAGTGCTTGTCAGATTTTTCTCCTGAGAAAAAGACTCTAATCTCTTGTTTTCAAGAGTTTCTGAAGTGATCTCAAACGATAGCATGAGTTGTGCTCAGAGGAGACTGAATTTTAAATGCATATCTGCTAAAAAGTACATTTGTCAAGTTTTGCAATTATATAGCATTAAGCATATTTGATATAACAGGTAACAAGGACATAAGGGTAATAATGGAGTCCAATTTTGGTCTCACGAACTATAAAAAAAAGCAGGGTTAACATTGTTAAGTTGACGTTTATCATCATTGGAGCACTATCCACCATCACACACACACACACACTTCCTCAGCTCTATGCAGCAGTGTTTGAGTCATTGTTCCTCCAGCTCTTGGGTCAAGATGAGAGGACCTCATTAGTGAATGCAGTTCATGACCTATGATAATTAATAAAGGAATTTCAAAGACGAGAAAGTGAGGATGAGACCACGACGACTCTAGTGCTCCAATCACGAGTGTTCGTTTATTTTAAAAAGTGGTCGAGACAGTTGAGAGGTCACATCATGAATATTAATTTATTCATAAACAATTTAATACCGTTACTCTTTTTGACAAAACATCCATGTGAAATGAAATGTAAACAATAGCATTGTGAGTGTAGAATATATATATTAGGGCTGTCAAACGATTAATCGTGATTAACCGCATCCAAAGTAAAAGTTTGTGTTTACATAATATATGTGGGTGCACTCTGTATAAATATTTTATATATAAATACACACACATGCTTGTATATATTTAAGAAATATTTTCATGTATATACTGTATATAGATTCATATATAATTTATATTATATATAAATTTAATTATTTTTGTATCTAAATAATATTTCTTTCTTAAATATACATGCATGTGTGTTTTTATATATACAAAATAATTATACACAGTGCACCCACATATATTATGCAAAAACAAACTTTTATTTTGGATGTGATTAATCGCGATTAATCGTTTGACAGCCCTAGTATTTGTTGATTGATTATTTACATTTTTTGAACAAAAGGTATTTCTTTCATAAATATCTTACTAGTGGTAGTATATGAATATATGACTTGGTGGTTAAAGTATTTTATGTTAATATGAAGGGTTAAAGTATATAATATAATACTTATTATTATTGGAAAATGTTGTTTACCATTATAAAGTCTTTTTTTTTATTTATTTATTTGTGTATTTAAAACTAATTATTAAAATATTATCTAGAAAACATTTACATTGTAAAAAAAATCCTTTAAAAAATGTATTGATTTTGAACACAGTATTAAATCAAATTGAATTTGTATAGCACTTTTCAAAAGAAATATTTATTAAACACTTTTAACTATTAAGCTATTAACTGTTAATTAACTATTAAACACATGTACGAACAATTTATGAATGAGAGATGTTTGAAATCTTTTTAATTTTACTTCACTTTTAAATCTTTTTAATTCTACTTGCCTGCTCTCCTGCTCAACTTGTTCCTCCAATTGTGCCACTTTGGCCTCAAGAGCAGCAATTGAGGACTTAAATTTGGATTTAACTTGGTTCTCCATCTCCAGGAGTTTAGCTTTCAGCTCTTTATTCTGTCTCTCCATCAACTGTCTGGCGCTCTCGTTCTTTTGGGATGTGGTGCGTTCGGCCTGGAGCTCGTTGGTTAGCTGGTCAACCTGAAGGATGTAGAAAACAGCTGAGCAAATGACACGTTTTCATGCAAATCACATAGTCTCTGTAATGGCATTTCCATTGATGAGTGTGTTTATGGCTACACATTGTACACCTTCACTTAATATGTGATTTATATATTTCTCAAAGTTTTGGAATCCAAATGTATCACATTTATCTTGATATCTGCCACAGATGGTCATGCCTCCATAATATAATACATGTACCTGCTGGGCACTCTTCCTCAGCCTGTCATTGAGCATCTCCATATTGCCCTGCTCCTCCTCCAGCTCTTCCTCCAGCTGTTGAATCTTCGCTTCTAACCGTCTCTTCTCGTCAGACAGCGCAGACCTTTGAGGTTCAGTCAAGCCACACATTAATTTAAATCAGAATGTGCTTAGAGCACATTTCTGCTGTAATGTTTCTCTTCAGGATCTGTGCTGCTATGTCTAAAAAGTGATATATTTCTAGAAATCTAGAACTAGACTCTGTTCCCATACAAACAGTCACATTAAAGTAGGTCTACTATTAATTGTAACAGTGAACCACAAGTTCCAACGGAAGTCAATATATCAGAGTGTCATAATAAATAAATTCCACAGGATTAGAATATCGCTATGATATTTTATGTTGTCATACTCACTTTCCAGATGTGTTGCTGGCCAACTCATCAGCCAGTTCATCTCTCTCAGCTTCAGCTTGCTTTTTAGCCCTCTCAGCTGCAGCCAAGTCCTACATTCAAAGAATTTAACTGAATTCTTCAATAATCAAGGTAAGATGATCATGCAAACCCCTTAAACTTCTTTACATAATTTAAACTGCCCCTTAAGATTTTAAGTATTGCAAGCATTTCAATAAATACAATGAGTTTCACAAATTTTTATTTTGTTATGTTCAATTGTTATTGTTAAACTGATCTATATCACTCTTTTTAATTTATTATCAAAATATACTATTTCTGTATTTGCATTCATCACAATCAAACCCCCTGCAGTTCCATAATAAACCCATAGGGGTTTTGTGAGCCCTTAGTTGGGAAACTCTAAGTCTATTCAAATAATCCAGAACTGTAATAGTTTGGAAATAATATATTAGTTGGTTCATTGTGTTGTTTACTGAAGCCTCACCTCTTGCATCTGTAGAAGTTCAGCCTCCAAAGTCTTGGCCTTCCTCTCGTTCTCCTTGGCACTGGATAAAACTTCCTCTCTGGCAGTTCGAGCATCATCAAGTTCTCTTTGGAAGTCCTTCATTTGAGCCTAAAGTATTCACACCAAAGTAAAAGTAAAACACCTAAATAATTACTAAAAAGTATCACATTTATAATTAGAGTTCAAAAAATTCACTAGGGCTGTCCCCGACTTAAGATTTTTCTAGTCGACTAGTAGACCTCCATTTAAGCCATTAGTCGACTAATCGCACGTTTATATTAATTTAATTAGTTAAATATATATAAAGAGGAGAATACCAATCCATAATGAGTGTTTAATATACAGTATATAGGCCTAATATAAGCTATAGCCCATTCTGCGCTCAAGCGCACACATAAAGCTCACCGAAAAGCACTGGCAAAAGTAGCCTAATAATTCTAAATGTGTCAGAAAAATAGCAAGTTAAAGACATTTTAATTATTATCTATGAACAATTTTTTTGTGTTGGTGGTTTGTTTAAAACTAGACATTTCAAGCTTTCTTTAGATATGTTACACAGTTTTGGTTCATTTTTGTTACACGCTTCAGTTCACGGAGACAGAGACGGCAGAGAGCACATCCTGTGTGTTTTCTTTATTTTACAAAGGCACAACGTTTTCTTTTTATTGTGAATTTACACAATTAAAGTTTAGTAAAGTAGACCATTTTCAAATAATAAATTACTCTTATCTGTGTGATCGAAAATGAAGGAGAATTTTAAGTTGTTTCCGCTGTTGTCAGGAAAAAATGGAAGTGACCGTTTGGATTTCCTGGCTGACATACTGTATGTACCCAAAAGAACAGCTGTTGAAGATTTGTCCTTCACAGACTGCGACTAACCAAATAATAAAATGACTTTTAGGGGGGGCCAGCCCTAAAATTCACTCATGTATTATATTTCGTTTTCACCTGGAGCTTGCGGAGCTGCTTGATCGCCTCGTCTCGACCCTTGTTAGATGTCTCAATCTGGCCCTCAAGGTCTTTTATGTCGCCCTCCATTTTCTTCTTGGAAGCAGCTATTGCAGTCCTTTGCTTGCGCTCATCTTCAAGTTCAGTTTCCAGCTCACGCACCTGTTGGTAAAGATGTTCATTTAAACCCTTATACACATGGATGTGGATGTCACAGTCTGAGCGTAGAAGAGGTACTGCACCTGTTTGACCAACTGCCTCTTCTTCTCCTCCCCTTGCTCATCTCTGCCCTGGAGATCTCGCTCAAACTGTGCCTTTAGAGCCTGCATGTTGACTTCTAGACGCAATTTTGCATCCTCTGCAGCCTGTAATTCATCCTCCAGCTCTTCCAACTGAGTCTTCATCTCTTCTACCTGAGCCTCCAGGCCACGTTTTGACTTCTCAAGCTCATGCACCTAAAATTTGAAAGTGAGTTTGATTGAAATTTGGAAGATTTGCTTCTGATTGATTTGTTTAATGGTTTACACTTTGAACTTACGCTCTTGCCCACATCATCTTTGGAGCTGACCAGGTCCTCCATTTCAGCACGAAGGGCTTTATTGGCTCTCTCGAACTCCTCACGGGCATCTTGAGCTTCTTCGAGAGCTCTAGCTAAAGACAGAGCCTTGGTCTCCTTCTCTCTGGCCTCAGCCTCTGCACGATCTCGCTCATCTGCATACTTATTAGAGATGCTCTTCTCCTCAGCAAGCATCTGAAAGAAAAAAGTAGAAGTGAAGATATGTCCAAACCCAATGGAAAAACAAGTCACTGATTAAGTAGACATTTTGCATAATACGAGACAATCAGAAACCTGATCAAACTTCTTCTGTTTCTTCTCAAGATTGGACACCAGCTGTCTCTGGTTGTCCAAGTCCATCAGTGTGTCCTCAAGCTCCTGTTGCAGTCTGTTCTTGGTCTTCTCAAGCTTGTCATAGGCTGCTGCCTTCTCCTCAAACTGAGTATTGGATGCCTCCAGGTCTCTCTGGAGCCGCTTTTTACCCTCCTCTAAAAGTTCTGCATTACCTGACACCTCTTCCAGCTTCTTCTTGAAGTCCGAGAGCTGTGGACGCAAAGGATATTCAAAATGTAAATATTGGGGTGTGAATGGAGCAAGACCACAGATTGTTTACCTTAATATCGCTAACCTTACCTGAATGTTCAATGTGGAGACATGTCTCTCCACATTCCTCTTTGCTTCTGCTTCCTCCTCAAGCTGCTCCTGTAGGGCATTGCGCTCATCTTCCATTTGTCTTAGTTTGGTGGAGAACTGGAGCTTTTGTCTTGTCTCTTCAGCCAGCAGCTCCTAAAAAAGTCAAAATCCAAAATACATTAAGCAACAACTCAAACCCTTTCCACATCGATTAATAATTGTGTTAGCTGAAAGCTTCTGGTTTACTTGTGTATCTTGGACTTGAGAACTCAAGCTTGCCACATCCTTGCTAAGCTTTATGTTCTTCCCCTCGGCTTCATTAAGAAGGTTGGTAACGCTCTCCAGTTCCACCTGTCAAAGAACCGCATTCAACACACTGTGTTTGCTCTAAGATCAAAAAACCTATGTTGTAGGTTCTCCAAACAGCAACATATCCAACAATACATCCTCCACCATTACTCACAGTAATTTTAGAGACCCGATCACCCAGCTCAGCTTTCTGCTTCTCGCTGTCATTAAAGCGAGACTGCAGGTCAACAAGCTGTCCTTCCACCTTCTTCCTCTTGTGTTCCCCATCCTGTTTAGCCTGAGCAAGAGAACGGATCTCCACGTGAAGTTCTGATGTCTCCTTCTCCAGAGCTTGCTTGGCTTTCTCCAGGTTTACTTTCACCTAAGAAACATGTATATATTTTGCATAAGCACATATTTACTCAATACTTCAGAAAGCCAAACATGCCAACAGAAGATATGGTGGCCTACCCTCTTGGACTGCTCCAGCTGCTCTGTAAGCTCCTCCAAAGCTTGGGTATGTTTCTGTCTCATCTCTTGCACCTGAGCCTCGTGGACACGGCTCTCGTCATCCATGGCTCTCTTCAAAAGAGTCACCTCCTGCTCACGTTTGGCCCTGAACAAAGCGATCAGGTCAATGGTGTCAAGTAAACCTTTTCTCAATGTGTAATATATTAAATGCTCTTCAGATTAAAAATCAGATCGTAATATCCAGACACCTGAGCTCTTGCTGAGTAGCTGTGGTGTCTAATGTGTCCTCCAGCTCTGATTTGAGAGCTTCAAGCTCTTCTCCCAAGTCTCTCTTGGTCTTTTCAGCCTTGTTACGGGCAGCCCGCTCTGACTCTAGGTCCTCCTGAAGATCTGAGATGTGTCCCTCCAGTTCCCTGATCTTCTTCAGTGCATTGTTTTTCTGAGCTGCCTCATCCTCCATTCTGATGTAAATGCAGAGAGAATACAATATGTACTATAGGTTTGTGAAATATGACATGATAGCACCTCCAAATTAGCTGAATAAATGAATATTTATTTAATATCTGTATACCGTGCAAGTGCAGCCTGAAGCTCCTCCTCTTTCTTAGCAAGCTGGGCTTTCAGATCAGCAATCTGAGCTTGAAGTTCAGCAATCTGCTCCTGAAGGTCATTTGATTCACCCTCCAACTTTCTCTTGGCTTTGTCCAGTTCTTGTCGAGTCTTCTCCTCTTTTTTCAAGCGCACTATGATTAAAAAAAACATATATTATCACTTATAACTGAATCATTTAGGATTGATTTCCAAACAAACATTATATATCAAAGGTAAATAATGGACAAACCCTCCAGTTCTGAGATCATTGACTCATGCTTATTCTTCAGCTTTGTCAGGTTTTTGGATTTTTCTTCTTCTTCAGCTAGGTTTGAGCTATAATCTGCTACCCTTTCTTCTAGAAGCTTCCTCTCCTGCAAACAGAGTACTTCAAATTGAGTACACCTAAATTTCCACCACCACCGCCAATCTTGTTTGAAGTCAAACCTTCAGTAATTTGTTGTTATGGTCCTCCATCATCAGGATATCATCTTCTAACTTTTTGATCTTGGCATCACATGTAACCTTCTCCAGTTGCAGCTTCTGACGAGCATCCTCTTCCTCTTCAAGATGTTCCTCAAGATCCTTAGAAGATTCATTGAGACATAAGAGAGAGACTAAATGGTAGAGTTTAATCTAAGGACAAAATTCGGAAAAGCACTGATTGCCTGTGAATGAAAACCAATAGACCATAACCTACTCTGATCTGGTCGTGCATTTTCTTCTTTTCCATTTGTAAGGCCGCACCACGATCCTCCTCTTCTTCCAACCTGGCCTCCATTTCATGCAAGATTTCCTCAAGTTCTTGTTTCTTGCTAGCTAACCGTACTCTCATTTCCTCTGCCTCTGCATAGAGCTCCGTCTCAGCCTGCAATTTCTCCTGGAGCTGGTTCCTTTCTTCCATAAGCTGCAGATGGAAGGATGGTATTGTTTGGAATCGGTGTTTAACGAAATGGCATTTCATGCAGAAGGACAACGTCGGGATGTCTGCATACCTGCGTGTGTTTTAGTGAAATGTCTTTTAGCTCAACTTCAAATTTTTGTGCAGATTCTTTCACCCTTTGGAGCTCCTCATCCTTCAGACTCATCTCCTCCTCTTGGCGTGTCACCTGCAGGAGAGGCTTTACCTGTGGGCATTGAGGGAAATGTATTTAGACAAATGTTTTAACATGTTAGCACCATGTTCAACCATGTTTATAGTTACATTGTTCAATAGATAAGAAATTCAGAAGCTAAGTAATGTCTCACCTTGGTGAAGAGTCTCCACCACTGCCAGTTCCTGAGTTTTAGGTAAGCAGCACAGTTCCTCTGGATCACCTTCATAGCTGTCAGCTGTTGCTGCCTCTTAGCAAAGGCCCTACACACGGTTTTAAATAAGAATAACTCAAATTGCATAATACGGTTTTGAAAAATGCCATATTTGTCAATTTAACTCACTTTCTAGCTAGGAATCCCCTGGCCTGCGCCTGGAAGGCAATGATTATGACCGTGATCTTTAAATCGCGCTCCTCTTCCAGCTGGGCCAGGACTCCTGTGCGGAAGAAGATTTTGCTCTGACCAATACGGTACAGGTTTGGGTCCAGGTCCAGGTGCTTGATCTACAGAAAGGGTTAGGTATAAGAAAAAAGCTTTTACATCATTCGTGTTGTATGATGCTCTTTAACAAGATTTCATTGTATATTATCTTACCATGAGACAGCAGGCCTGCTTGCCATCCATGAAGCCCTTTGGAATAGCATTCGCTGCCAAGATCTCATATCTGTACGTAAAAGGTAGAATAAAGAGAATTGCATAAGATACAACTACCTGTACCATGCAATATATTTGGCACAACAGAAATATCACACTTGTATTGGACTGCAAATCTAAATCCAGGTTGGGATGTTCTATGTGATTCTAGAGCAGTGCTTTTCAAACTCATTTTGTATGTCTCCTTCATTGGACACACCCATTTCAACGCTGCATCCGAAATCGCGTGGTGTCTGAGAAGGCATACATTGGAATTTGAATTTACTTTGTGACTGTTAAAAAGCACGATCTATATAGTTTCACGTACTACATCCTCCATGTTGTTAATGTCACGTGACCTACTAGTGTCAGTTGCGCCGCTTCACTTCCATTCATAAATCTCCCCCCATGGTCTCACAGGGATAGTAAAGTGTCAATCGAATGCACACTTCAGAGTCTCAGGAGAAGTTGTAGGTCATCCGGTGACTTTGCACCTTCTTTTTTTTCTCGAATACTATGTATTCGGAAATACTTCTCATTTGGCGTACTGTTTTTCACTTAATAATAGTAGGGAAGTATTCGATTTCAGACGCAGTGCAAGTCTATGAGCTAGTGAGTCAGGCCAGGCCAGTCCAGAATGTGCAATTGTAGGAGGTCCCCAAGACAGGTTTGAGAAGCACTGTTCTAGTGTATTATATACTGGTTTTACATTTGATATGCAGGTAGATAAAGACAAAAATAAGGAGCTACCCACCGCTGCCGGAACTCTTGGAAGACAATTCTGTTGGGGAATCCTTGGCGGCAGATACGAATACCTTCAAGCACACCATTACATCTCAACTGTTCAAGAACCAGGTTGGCATCCAGCTTACCTGCCTACAGGTGAAAAATGTACCTTTAACTCAACTAGTCTGATGCCCAAACATCATTGGCACGCCCAATTTTAACATGGTATGCAATAGTGACTTACCCGTTTCTCATGGTTGGGGATAATGCAACGGACAAAGTTTGGCTGCGTGTTGTGCAATGTGGTCATTAGCTTAGCCAGAGACTCTTTGTAAAGCTGACCCACAGTACGGAACATCCCCTTCTTGGTCTTAGAGGCACTCGGTGCAAAGCTGTCTGACATCTTGGCAATGGTTTCCAACCCAACCACACGGTCAGCTGAGAAACAGAAAATATTGAAGACATCAGCCATTATTCTTATCTCAGTCATACTTCCCAATATTCTGAGAACATGCACAGCACACCAATAATTCAGTGGTCGCAATTGATTGGTTTGCAACCATTTTTATCAACTGTACATTTAGTTTTTAGACATTTTAAGAGATATAAGAAGCTCATACTGACCATCCTTCCACAGATCTTGCACAAATAGATTGGAGGAATTATTTAGCAGTGATGTAACATTGTCATTTAAAGGGTCCATGTTCTTGGTCAACCATGATGTGGCATTGTAGTCCACCTAATTGAGCGAGAGTAGGTTTGGGTCATAATATTCAATGCAGAGGGAAGAATTCACTAAGAATGAACTGTGCCCAATGATACATTACGTTACATACAATAAAGGTAAAAATTAGCCTAATTTACATAGGAAAAGGGGCATGGTTGTACAGAGAATGACTTGATGTAAAGACTACTTTAGTGCATTAAGCCTAGCTAACTTTGTGGTGTATCTGACCCAGAGTCTGTATTCCTTGGGTTGTTATTATCTGGACCACGATACTGTCCACATGTAAATCAGTAAATGTATCTTTCAAAACTCACCCGTCCAGCATAGTGAAGCACAGAGAATTCTGTCTTGTCCTTCAGTTGCTTAGGTTTAGCAAACTTAGTATGATTAGCATGAGTGTTGCAAAGTTTCTCCACAAAGGAAACATCTGTTGCCTTTGGAAACCAACACTCTTCATCCAACAGAGCCAGGATGCCAGGGGGATTGTTCTATGGATGAGTTTCAGTAAAAGTGAGTGACATTACGTACTGTAAAAATAAGACATCATCATTTCAGCCAAGACTTCCACCAAAAGAATGCCTGTTACAGCCATCAAGCCAAATGGTTTAAATGAAAAGACATGGGTCACCGTACAAATTTCTGCAAGAAGCAGTTGGTTCAGTGCAGAATAGGAATCATTCTATTCCTGCAAATCAACACACACACAAACTTACCGGCCTTTCAATAAGCTCAATGCAAGGTTGCAAATCTAGCCCAAAGTCAATGAAGTTCCATTCGATGCCTTCACGCTGGTACTCCTCCTGCTCCAGGATGAACATGGTGTGGTTGAACAGCTGCTGAAGCTTCTCGTTGGTGTAGTTGATGCAGAGCTGCTCAAAGGAATTGTCCTAAAGGAGAAATACAGTAGATGTCATTTGCACTAACACTTTACAGATGTTGTTTACCAAATTTAATTCTTTCTTTTTAATTTTTCCAAACCTCGAAGATCTCAAAGCCAGCAATGTCCAAAATCCCCAGGAATGAGGCACCCTGACGTTTCGTCTTGTCCAGTGCCTTATTAACTCTTAGAAGGATCCAACGGAACAAACGTTCATACATAGCTTTAGCCAAGGCTTCAGTGGCAAAATCAGCCTGAAAAGGAAAAAAAACATCTTATTGATTATATACCTGAGCAACATAACACAAATCCACAACTATAAACTCTCTCTTCACCTGTTCTTTAGTTTGGGCCTTTTGCACAACCTCACGACCCACTTTAATACGTGGCGTCAGAATGGCTCTTGTGAAGTCCGTCACATTAATGCCTTGGAGATGGCAAACTTTCTGAGCAGCTGAGAATGAGACACATTTCAACAGTCATTTAGGTTTGTAATAATGATTTATATTAGCCTGAGACGTCTTTCATTTTCCACTTTCCCAAAGGTGTCTGACCTGTGTTGTCCGGCATGGTAGCCTGTTCCTGGTTCCTCTCTTTCTTGAACTCAATGTTACCCAACTGCAGTACAGTTGAGACTACTTTGAGGACCTCTGGCAAAAAGAAATAACATTTCTCAGAATTGATTACCTTATTGATTCACTTTGAGCTCATATGTTGGTAAAAAACAAGCAGAAAACGTGTAAATCATGTGTATATTTTATTCTATTTGATACCTGTTCTTTCTTCAACAGTGAAGCCCATGATATCCATGGCCTCCATGGTTTCATCATACATCTCATCATCCTGGTTGCCTGGAACCTGAACATGGCCAGCCGAGAGGAAACGGTACTTGCTGAAGTTTTCGAGTAAAAGCTCCTCTGCCAATAGAGAATGAAAATGATATGACATATCCCAGCAAGAATGCCATTGATACAAGAACATTTCTGCATTTAGTCAAGCTGAAAATTTGTTTTAAACATATTGAAGTGTCTCCATCTACCGCGCAATTTGTCCTTTGCTCCTGCTACCATGTAGTAAAAGATGTGGAAGGCTCTTTCTGTTTTTGCTTGTCTGATACAGCGAGATTTCTCCAACAGATCTGAAGTGGTTTGGACATTAAGGTTAAACTCTGAGGCATTATTTTAATTATTTAACTGTTTAATTAACATGGCCTATATATTAAGTCTAAAAGGATACAGGTCTCTATGTTGGCTCCGACTATGAAACCCGTCACATCAAAGTTAATGCGGATGAATTTGCCCTGTGAAGAAAAGATTGTCAATCCATACATTAGTTACAGTCTAAGTCATTCTAGTTACATCTGCTATCATTTGCAAACTTACGAATCGGGAAGAGTTGTCATTCTTGATGGTCTTGGCATTACCGAAGGCCTCTAGAATTGGATTGGCCTGCAGTAGTTGCTTTTCCAGCTCACCCTACAGTACCAGGGTTAAAACGTAATGAGAACCAATCCATAGAAAACAAGTCAAGGAGGAAAAAAATGAGAAGAGGACATGCCAGAAGATTGGAATAAAACAAAAGAACTCAGACGAAAAGGCTCTCCTTTAGAGTACACAATTCAACATTTAACTAAATGTTTGGCAGGTAAAAAAAATTAAAGTTTAATACATTTAGGTGCAAATTATTTCTTCAAAGGCCTGAAGCAAGCACCTTCAACAGTGCAAAACAAAGTAGGTCATGTCAATTTAGATGGACATAATCCCCTTAGATCTAAAGAGTGATATTCTATTAGCTGCCAAATCTCAAGCCTGCCAAGTATGTCCACCTCAAACAAGGATATCAAGAGGAGCAGTTGAGGTCAGTGTGGAATACTAAGCATGGGGAGAGAGGACATTTTAATAGGGTTCATGAAATGGATCTCAATTAGGCCTATAGATGTTTAAGAGTTCAGTTAACAGGATAAACGCTAATCTGGGATGAAACACCAAGTGCTTAGAGAGAATAGTGCTTCATGTGGTTCACAAAGCTATTGTTGTCATTTAACTTCTTAATCAGGCCCTGTTTACACCTGGTTTTAAGATGCGTTTTGGTTAATCGGATCGTGTTTTGTTCTCTTTTGTCCACTTTCGTCCAGATTTCTTCGAGGGGAGGGTCTATAGGCCGGTAAATGTATTGGCTTTTTCAGATATTTCGATCGAATGGACGAAATAAGGAATTTGCATCGGAACACGACCAGAGACATATGGAGAGCAGAAGCTTTCGTTTCTGCTCTGACTAACGCTAAAACCCATGTTAGATCGGGGTGTGTAACGATACATTGAACCGTTTGGTACGAGGCTTTCAGTTCGGTTTTCGGTACGCATTTTTGAACCGAACGGTTCATTGCACCATTTTTCCTGCCGACCAACATTTCGTTATTTCAAATGTAGGCGTGCTGTACGTGGCAAGTGCGCTCATAGACGCTGGCGTGACCACAACATTGCCCAACATCAAATGGCAAATGTAATTTAAGTGGAACGAAACTGAGCTACTCGTTATTGTGTGGTTGACAGACCATTTATCAGTTTGGACCAAAGCAACGCGAGCCGATCTTGATCAATAGCACTGTTACTACACAGCGCTGAGACATCCAGTAAAGAAAACATTTGAATTCGCCACTGAAGTAATAACATCGCTGCGAGATCTAGTGAGAAACATTCACATTTCTCTGTTATTAACGGATCAAACCACGCTGAAGTGGAAAACAGGAAGAAATATTGTGCCATGAATGAACTATCCAGTGTCCACAGATCAGCAACATTCACCATGAATTTACTGTAGTAACACTACTAAATGTAACCATGGAAGTTTGGCAGGTAGGCTATAATGCTTTCAAGTAACATCACGTCGGTTTTATTTTGACATTGTGAACATAATTGCTCCCCTTAAATGTTAAACTGAACTAAAATAGACCTTTATAACTACTACAACGTTACATTTCAATTGTCCAAGGAGCTGTTTTGTTTTATATGCTCCTAAGAAAAGTCAAGTATAGCTCCATCATTGCTCAAAGTTTAAAAATATCATACTTTATGATGTTAGTTTTAATAAAAATATAAGTAAAAAAATTAAATCAAGGAAATTTCTCAGCCATTTCTTCCTTTTTGTTGTATCGGAGACGTACCGAACCGTACCGAACCGAACTGTGACACAAGTGTATCGTATCGAACCGAACCGTGAATTTTGTGAACTGTTACACCCCTAGTGTTAGATGTCAGGAATGGTCAGACAACATTGTGCTTGGTTAGGTTTTCCTCTTCCAAGCAAACTTGGGTCTCCAACCGACAAAGTTTAAATCTTGTCTGGCTAGCTTCACAAAATGTTTACGCATTAGGTCAGTAGACAATATTTTGTGACTTGGTTGAACACATACGACCACATGAGCATCTACACGATGAAAGCAATCCAGTCAAATGCGTTTTCTACAAGCCCAGCTATGGAAGTGGTTGAAAGTGGACAAGCTCCAAGCATTTTAGTGATCATTTACCTGAGACCTCATTTACCTTAGGCCTGTATTTAGGGTTGTCCAATTGTGATCCGATCGACCAAAACGCATCTTAATTCCAGGTGTAAACAGGGCCATAAATTCTAATTTTTAGACTTAAATAAAGCAGAAAAAAGTTTTAACCATGACACAGACTCTCAGTTACTTTCTTACTGAGCATCAAAACAAGAAAAGAAAAGAAAAAGAAGATATCTACCATAGGCAGCTTTCTGCTGAGAAGGATAGAAGATCCCTGATAGCATCAGACACTGACAAAGAAAAATAAAGGAAACTAGAAAAGAAGTAGAAAGAGGAACTTTTAGAATGACGGAGACAGAGAGACTGTTGACAGAGAGATTGCTGGGAAGAAAGAGGACAGAGGAAAGACTATATAGACATTGTTAAAGCACTCGGATAAGTTTGACAGCTTCTTTCATTGGTCTCAGGGCAGAGAGAGAGGCACATTAACTAACAGATGACAGTTTCATTGGTCCATAGAGTGCCGTTCAGAGTATGTGAGTGGTGCGGAGCGGACCTGCGATATTTTTGAAAGTCAGGGCTTTTCTATGGCTGACATTGTGAACATAACATGCTAATAACCCACAATGCGATTACATAATAAGAATTCAACACATTTTAAACTATTTTAATAGACTATTATGCACTCGAAAGGAAAGAAAGATGGGATATGTGAAATATTATCAGACAAAAATAAAAAATGACAAAGTGTGGGGAAATTTAAAGTTGTCGACCAAGTGTTCCTCTAACATTAAACTATAAATCGAATCTTCTTCAGAATTGGTGTTCGAATCCACTAATGGATCATCTTAAATATTCAAGATGCTTAAAAAACGTACAGAAAGAATACAATAGAACAATAATGTAAACTTGGAGCGAGTTTCTCTCATCAGTGAGTGGAGAATGAACGACAAGCCGGAAATGGAGTTTGACTGGAAATAGCTTTCGATTCACTCCACTCACATACTCTGGTGTTCTCTCTCACTCACATGCAATTAACCTTAATTACATTTAACTGAAAGAAGAACTAATCATTTCAACCTTGAACTTTTCAGAGGACTAGTATGTAGAAGAAGTGTTTAGTAATTTTCGAAGTAGTGCATTCAAGTAACGAAACTACTTTTTTTAGGAACCAAGAACAACTATTATGGGCATCCCTTTTAAGCTCATATGCATGGCTGATATGCATACAATGTCATAAAAACAGCTATAATTTCTGCACTTTTAACGTAGTACGCATTAAACGCAGATCTACATTGAGGTGAGATTTATTTTCCTAATGCACACACATATGAGCTTGACAGATGATGCAAGTGATCAAGGAAAAAAACGAGAAAGGATATGAGATCGTTTCAAAAGGCTATATGTTGGCATGCACACACACTGTGCTCAGACAAGACAGTTTCAATGCCAGGCATCCGCTCTGGCAAAGAAAAAGTTAACCACATCTCAGATGGGGGAATGGCTCACACGTGCTATAACGACATAATCTTGATATTATTATTTTAGTATAATCTTTTTTTTAAACACCATGCGAACACTTAGGCACACTGTTTGTCTACAATCATTTGAACAGTAGCCATACAAGTGGTTTATTCAGATGGTCCCTCCATGTAAGACTAGTCTAATGTCACTCTCAGTGAGAAACTCAAGCATGCAAACTCTCAAACCCACACAAGAAGAGATTTTTCACAATCCTTTTTACTCACATAGGCAAACTGTTGTCCTGATTGTTGCTATTTGAGGAAATTTATTGAGGAAATTGTCATTAGATGAATGCGAGCTATAAGGGCATTCTGTTGCATTCACTGGTTCTCCTTTAACATCTGCACAAGTCTTGATTTCATTGAGATATTAAAGGCTCAACAGCAAATAATATATTAGTATTATAATCTTGTGATAAGTGGAATATGAAACCGAAAAAGTGTTCTTATCTGTTCACAATATGACCTTCTCACATCATTACTCAAGTCATTATTAGAGGATTCAAAATGTCAGGAACAGGGTCAAAGCAAGGGCAAAGCATAAAAATGATGACTGAACCCATCAGCACTAGCTTGAGGAGAAGACAGAGGTTAACAAAGATGGAAAGAGGTTTTTCCAGAGCGTTCATACTTACAGCGCTTGTGTCTTTCTTGCCTTTGTGGGATGAGGCCACAACAGCCAAATACTGGATGACTTTCTTGGTGTTTTCTGTCTTTCCAGCACCTGATTCACCACTAGGAAAAAAACAACACTGAATGATAAAACTGTGTTTTCTTCCATTGAATAATACTAATAATGGAAATACCAGTGTTACAGGTAAGTTTAGGTTTTAGAAACTAAATGAATTGGCACATCAGAGCCATTATCATGAAAAATAAGTTCATGTCTTGGCACTATATTTGCAGTGTAAATATTTTAGTCACATGACTTTTCTCCTCATCCACCATATTTATGACCACCTGCCGGGGAAAGTAATGGCTGTGAATGCAAAACACATGAATCAATGATAAATCGATCATTTTGGATAGTATGCACAGTACTTGCATTTTTGTAGGATTATTCATTTAAAATAACTTCATGACTGACTTTTTCTATATTTTAAAGGGTAATTTATATTCCTGTGATGCGAAGCTGAATTTTCAGTATCATTGTTTTCAGTGTCACATTCAGTTGATTTGGTGCTCCAAAAATACAACATTGTGCTGCTTAATATTTTTGTGGAAATGGGGTTGCTTTTTTGTAGGAAAAAGTTTAAAATAAAAGATTTTACTTTAAGTGTTAATTTTAACAATTTAAAAGTCTTTACTGACACTTTTGATCAATTTAATGTATCGTTGTCTTTCAAAAGAAAAAAAAATCGTTCTGACCCCAAATTTTTAAATGGTAGTGTAAACAAAATGAATGGCGTTTAAAAAATATGCATGCATTCGACAAGAAACAGAAATTAAACAAAATTTTATAGCAAAATAAATATTTTTTATAGGGCTGTCAAACGATTAATCACATTCAAAATAAAAGTTTGTGTTTACATAATATATGTGGGCGTAGTGTGTATAATTATTTTGTGTGAGTATATATATATATATAAAACACACATGCATGTATATTTAAGAAAAGAAAAAAAAATATTTATATATAAAATATT
>JAOTRC010000004.1:6250028-6262104 GCA_027497675.1 Cyprinella lutrensis
TTCAATGGGAACCAAACGGTTCAAGGTCCAAATGAGAGTTTCAGTGCAGCTTCAAAGGGCTTTAAACGACACCAGACCATGAATAAGAGTCTTATCAAGCTAAACGATAGGTCATTTAAAAAATAAATTACAAAGTTTAAGTTTTATAAGCACAAATGCTCGCCTTGCTCTGTTCTGATGCACGTTCGTGACTCTCCTGTTCATCCAAATGAACGAATCTTTTTTTGAGTCATTTTGTTCATTTCGTTCGTTGAATGAACCAACTGACTTGGAAAAAAAAATGTTCATTTTACTTTTTGTTAATAAAAACTTAAACTTTTATTTATTTTTTTTTAAATGACCGATCGTTTTGGTAGATAAGACCCTTATTCATCGTCTGGTGTCGTTTAAAGGCCTTTGAAGCTGCACTGAAACTCTCATTTGGACCTTGAACCGTTTGGTCCCATTATATGGAGAAAAATCCTAAAATGTTATTCATTAAAAACCTTAATTCCTTTTCGACTGAAGAAAGAAAGACATGTACATCTTGTATGTTGTATGACATAGGGGTGAGTAAATTATCAGCACATTTTTTTTAAAGTGAACTACTCCTTTAAGGTCTGTTAGATGCCATAGTGATGCAGGGATTTCTTTAAATGTTGTCTCTTAAAATGTATCCAGAAAAAAATGTAGCTTGATTGCTTTTCTTTTATTTCATATATTTAGACCACAGAATGTTTGAAAGTATTTATGAAGAGTTTACATCAGTCAGAGGTCTCTCATCATGCTGTATCACTGTAGCAATTATGTATTGCTCATATTGCACTGTATTGAATGGCAGTATAGCACTTTCACAAGGCTTTCCTGATTGATGACTTGAATGTACTTTGGTGCAATGAAATTTTGTTGAAAAGTTCTTGGGATGGGGTACATATGAGTAGTTTTTTGCTAATACATTGATCGATCATGATATTTTATTGTGCACATACATAAATGTACGTCAGAGTAAAAAAAAAGTGTAAATGTGGCTATATCTGGAAATGTTACTTATTCACAATAACCTTTTTTATAACTTTGAGGTAGAAATGGCTTCCATATTCAATAGATTGTACTGCTTTATTTTTTCATGTTTGTCAACTGCTTTAGAATTGTGCAAAAAGACATGGCGTGTCATGCAAATAATACCAGTGTGTGTACGTTTAGTGTGCACTTGTGTCGACTTGAGATGGAATTACACATTGAATAAATACACATTGAAATTTAGTCTTTGGAGAGACGTGTTTTGGTGGGAAAAAGTTCTGTCTATTGGAGAATGCAGTGGAAAGAGTGCATGGAGGCTGGAGAATGCTCACGGAGCAAACATTTACACTAGACTTACGACACTGAGATGTTGCTGACGTCAGGAAAGAACACTCCGCTTCATTCTCTCCAGCTCGCTTGGTTGGCTCACACTGTAATATGGGGCATTGGTATGACGAGCGGAGCTGTGTTGTGTTGCGCTTCCGTTTAAACAGAATTTGACCTGCTAGAGGAGACGCTTAAAGGGATAGTTTGCTTTGAAACTAATTTTTGATATGTTTTAGCTTACCTCAAGGGCATCCAAAATGTAGGTGTCTGTGTTTCCACAGCATTTTCAATTTTGATATTTTTTAGGTCAAACCGTTCTTGTCTGTCAGTCATATAATGGAGGTATATGGGGTCCAACTCAAAGAGCATGCACAGAGAAGTCCAAATTAAACATGATTTAATTACTCGTAAGTACACATTGATGGCCCAAGACACGAAACGAGCGGTTTGTGTGAGAAAATGAACAGTATTTATGTCGTTTTTACCTCTTCAAAATACCTCATTTGGTGGATCGCGGGTGGTATGCGATTGCAAGTATGACGCTGAAATGCCACATGCTGAATTGTTTAGTGAATTTGCCCCTCTGATAATAAGAGAATATTGATTTGCTTTTGATTTTATAAATGTTTTTCTTCACCACAGTACTCTGAAAGACTGAGTATACACAGCATTTTGCTGTAATAACAAACTTTACAAACACAACAGCCTACTCGTGTGTCACATCTGCTTTATAAGAAACAAATCTTTTGGATCACTGTCATTGAACAGTTTGACCAAGCTGTGATGAATTAAAACAGAGAATATATTCTGCTTTAGAAACCGTAATTGTTTAATATTTTTGGTCAAACAGCATATAAACAGCTATATTTTCAAATAATGAATGTGAAACGCATCACATCTGTGTGTAGGATTCATCACGGGAGGGAAAATAACCACTTTAGTGTCAATATAACTCTAGTAATCCATATTTTACATCAGTTCATTTGTGTGCAGACTGTGTGTCTTCCGAATAACCTGATTAAAATTTTATGAATGTTTTCTGGGAGATGTATAGATTTGCTAGCTGAATGTTTGTTTTTATTGCTGTTTGCTTGTTGCTAACAGCTAACAGCTATGAACTGAAAGTCTTTATATGGTAACTAGCAATTAGGATTCAAGTGGATTTCTGGGAAATTCTTGGTTCCTGTAATGTCCTGTTTCTGTAGTGTTTTTCAGTCAGTCGATGTGGTTTTATCAGCAGTTTAGTATGATTAGAAAGGAAAGGCTATCATTTCTTGTGAAAGGCAGAGAAGATCAATTGTATGAATCAAGAGCTTAGAAAGGCTTGTATCTGTGACCTTTCTAATCGTTTGTCAATTGTCACATTTTGCTCTTACCTGTGGTTCAAGTCAGGAGATGAAATAGTTCTGGGAAATACTGAAATTCAAGATATAAATATAAAGAACACATATTTTATTGGTTTATGGGCCAGTGCTACTCTCTTGGCCAATGCTGGAATTTCTACAACCACATTTTAATGTGTTTGTATGTTTGGTGGGGGTGGTGGGGGTGGGTTGGTAAAAAAAAAAAATCCCCATAGGGTGTTATTTAAAGGATTAAGTGACTTAAGTGAGGATTAGTTGACTTTTAGTGCCCTAGTTTTCCTAAGCAAAAAAGCACTATTCGATACTTCATGATCTACACTGTCTGTATAGTCACCGAGAGTAGGTGTCAGATAGCACCTTTGGCCGATTCTTCAGGAAATAAAGCCATTTCAAATAAAGCCAGTAAGTTCAATAATTATATTACAGAGTCTATATAGTATTTAGCCACAGACATTTAGAAAAGAACATTGAAAACTGAACAGACAAACAGGATCTGATTTGTCCTGTGTGTGTCAGGTGTTGCTTTTAAAGGCTATATTTTCACTTACAACCAAGCACACACAAAAAGTTTGGTTTCACTTCCTTTTACAGTACAGTACTTACCTAGAAAGTACTTGCTAATATAAGGTAAGTATGGAACAGGGGTAGGTTCAGGGTTAGTACTAGTTATTACCCAATAATTGTAGTTACTAAAATAAGTACATAGTATTTACATGGGTAACTGGACTGTAAAAGGAAGCGTTACCGAAAAGTCTTTGCTACAACAGGACACACATTTGGTTACCATTCCACAATAATATGTATAATCATACAAAATAGCCCAATCAACTGCTTTAAGCAATATGAAGAGCCTTTCATTAATTAATTTCATGTCAAATCGTTGTAGTTGCCACGTAAACTTCAAAATCACAAAACACTTTTGAGGAGGAAAGCTTCATCTTCATGGTGTCTCAGTCATAAAAAAGGAGGAAAACAGTGAAAGTAAAATTGAATTTGGAACTGCTTTCCCTTCGCCTGAGTCCACAGATGCTCTACGGGCTGGCTATAGCTGAGACATGAGAGGGATGGGGGAAAAAGCAGAGAGCTGGGCAGAACGAGGAGGGTTTCTGTTTATCAGAGGCGGCAGGCCTGGAATCGGGCCGTTGGCGAGCTGCTCCGTCTCTGCCTGTCCATGGCTTAAAGGATGTAAATGATGGGGGCATGGTTGCCTGGTCCAGTGCAGAGGGTCTCTGGCTGTGGAGCTCAGGCAAGCGCGGTTGGCGGAGAACCAGGAGAGGTAGTGCTGAAGACACTGGGATCAGGAAAGACCTATGTGCTTAGAGAGAGAGCTTTGTAGTGATGCCAGGCAGCTCACAAGCATACTGTTGGGATAGAAGACAAACGCACACCTGCTCAAACACAATATGAAATGTTGTACATCCCAGAAGAATTACGTACGGCTTGAACCCAAATGGTCATAAATTGTGGTATATCTGCACAAACAGGCAAACATATAACATTCTGTATTCACACCCTTGTGAAAAAGAAATGTGCTTAAGTGTATTGTATGAGTGCACTTGTAATCTTAATAATAATGAAAGAAAAGGCCACTTAAGTGTACTTAATTGTACACTTGCAGGACTGTTTCTTAACACATTTAAGTACACTTTTAAAGTGGACTTTTTAACAGCAAGTTTTACATTTTAGTAATTTTGTGTTTTAATAATGTTGTAAAGTTGCTGGAGAAAGCAGGCGTAACACATTATAACACAGAACAAATAATAGAACTCAAGGACAAAGAAATAAAACCATGAGAAGGACCCAACTAGAAAATAACTAGTAACAAGTGAAACACAAGGGCTATAAATACACAGGGGCGAACAAGCTTCATTAGGAAATGAGGAAACAAGACACATGCTTGGGGAGACTAATCAACATGAAAAACTACATAGGACTACAACACTTAGCACAAGACAGGAAATGACAAAATACAACATTTAAACTTAATATATTTTACAAAATGCTAAATTGGAACTTCATCATTACAATTGTGTAATTACAAATATATTTAAATACATGACATACATGACTAGAAATTACATTAAAATACATTTTAGTTTACCATAAATGCTTGTCAGTACATTCAACAGATTGCTTCAACCAAATTTCAAAGACAACAGAAGTAATTAGGAAATTACATACAGTATATTGATGTTTTTAAGTGTAATATAAGTCCAACTTAAGTTTGACAAAAACATACTGCTTCAGTGATTAGCATAAGCGAATATTGCCTTATTAAGAAAGCAAAAACAAACAAACAAAACAATGTATCGTAAATAAATAAATGTTCTTCCTTAAAATACAAGGCGCATAAGTCAGGACACCCCTATGTTATATTCCCATATAGAGGCATGCAGACTTTTATTTTTATTTTTAAAGGCCAGTTATTTTGTGGATCCAGGACACTATGCACCCTGATAAAGTTCCCTTGGCCTTTGGAATTAAAATAGCCCCACATCTTCACATACCCTTCACCATACCTAGTGATTGGCATGGTTTTATTCCAGTTAGCCTAATAGCTGGTTTGATTTGCGTTGAGAGATGATCTTATGGAAAGTACCCCATTCCAATATCTAGGTATGGTGAAGAGTATGTGATGATATGGGGCTACTTTAATTCCATAGGCTAAGGGAATTTTAATAGGAACATTTTTCAAGGGAACACAAAGAAAATTGGTGTCCTTAAAGGTTGGAGTTTTCCTCATGTTTTTAATTAAGACATTAAGATCAATTTCCAAAATTTTATTCTAAGTACTGTAGTGTCGGCCCAGATCCGGCCCACATCTGGTACATGTGGCGACACTATGTTGCTGTCTGGGATCGGGGTTAGAGACCGACTCGGATCAGGGTGGCTAGGATTGGAGGGTGAGCTTTGGAGGCGGAGCAATGAAAAAGGGGTGGGTTGATTTCAAATACATGTATCAACAATGTTTAGCCACGAATTTGAGAAATTACATCCTGCAACTTTAACAAAGGTTACCAAATGAAACCTCAGTGTAGGTCAGTCATACCTGACTTTTTGCATTGTGGAGGTCAGTCAAACATGATGCATCAAATCACATGATATAAATAATTTATTTACAGTACAGCGAATAAAAACGAAGAAAAATAACATCACAAGTATGTTAACCTATTGGAAATATATAATACATAACCAAGGAGAGCTTTGGAGAGCTCTTTTTTTTTCTATGGTGTCATAGACAACAAATACAAGGCAACATGTGGCACACCGCTCCAGTCATCCAGCCGTCATCCATTCATCCATCCATCCACACTCCTCTTTTCCAGAATGTTGCAACCCCAACCCCAGGGAAGGGGTGTTTTTGGCTGTATGCTCTGATGCTTTGACGAAGCTGACTGCCTGTTCTCTTTCCCACTGAGCTTTACTCAAGCCTGCATGCCAGGTGGAAAAACCACTGCAGGCCCGTCCCATGAGGCCCATCCTCTGTGCGCATCCTATGGGAATCAAGAGACGAGAAGGTTTGCACACAGCCAAGAGTCCCGCCTCAGGTCTTACACACCTCTCTGGAGGGGGGTGTGTGTTCCCACAATTCCCTGGGGGCCTTTCTCTGCAGTCTTTAGCACATGTCACTCTAAGTTTAAGGGTTCGTCAGATGAGTCTGGTGGAGGCCCGCAGGGTGTTTTCGGAGTTGAAGTGTGGAACGTTTTGTTTCTGCCGTGCTATCCGATTCCCGCGTGGACACCTTCTGTAAACACACAAAAAGGTTTAATATTCACAACCATCTTCCTAAACTTGTAATGAGAAGCATTTCTGTGCTTTTCTGTCAAAATGAAAGCTTGATGGTTTAACGACAGCCATAAATATCAGTGACCAGGCACTGTAGTTACCACAGGGACATGCCGTTAATGATCTGTCCCTCACAGACTGCGTGACTTCGCCACTTCCCATAAAATGTTGGTCGACTATGGCCGTGTGTCCACCAAAGCGTTTTCAGCCAGCTGAAAGCGCTAGACGCTTTGCTGAAGACGCCAGCGCATCGTTTTTTCTGTTGAGACCTTTCATTGCTACGATACAGAATATACGCAGCAGTTTGAATGTTGTGACCAAGCGTGCCGCACCACCAGCCCTCAAAAGTGAAGCCAAAACGTCTCGTTGTGACTGGACCTAGTATAGCTCATAACCCCATGTTATTCAATGGGACGCGAGACCATCTAAACAATTAAATTACACTTTACATATCCTTTTTCCAAAGATAGTTTCTGTCATTTACTGTAGTTTCTATCACGTTGATGTAATTTCAAGTGTTCGTTTTTAAAATAGGTTTGTTTTTAGGTAGTTATGTGATGATAAAATAACGGTGCTCTGACATCATGATTGACAGCTGTGATTGACAGGTTCTCTTTGCGAAGTAGTCACTGAAGCACCAGCGGACTTTTTTTTAATAATGTTTATTATGTGGTTAGTAGTTGTGTTTACCTTATTTTAACAAGGTTCTATTCATACAGTTCAGTTCACTTGGCACGTTGTTCGTGGTTCAACTTATCAAGACTATTAAGATGGCTCCTGCCTGTATACACTGTATAACAGGTTCTTTCGCATAATTAATTGTATTGCATTTATGCATTAAACATATATAGCAGAAAATGCACCGAAAAAAGGCAGACAGAAAGAGACGAATGGAAATCAGATACTGACAGACAGGCACTTGCTGTGGTTTAAATTGTCTCATTAACAGCTTCTCTCTCTTCCCTAGCAGCTCGGCAGGGGAAACCTTCCACCACAAGGAATCTTTATTATATTTTCCTCTTCGCTTTATTAAATGTCATGTTTTGCATAGGGCAGAGTGCGCCCCTGGCTCTTAAATCGGCTCGGAGGCAGCAGGGTACGCGGGGGACACTGATTCCTGACCAGACCGAAGCTGTTCCTGTTTTAATTAGTTCCATCCTCTGGCTCGCAAACATTTACTTTTACACAGTGAAGAGAACCTTTAACTCACTGGCTGTACGGGTTGAGAAAACTAATCACCTACCAAGTCTTAAAGCATTACATTCACAGCCCAAACTTTTTGCCACAACAGTCAGTGACGGTGGAATTGAAAAAATTAACGGCCATCCATAATGTATTTCTTAGTAGCCATGAAACTGTTTTGTGCATTATTTTAATTAAATATCTGTTTTTTTTGTTGTTGTTTTTAGCTGTGACAGTCTAAACCATTTTCTCTTGCTGAAACTGCACAGTGAAGACAAAATATTGATTTAATTTCTCATAACTTTGTTTATGTGAGAAGTATCCCACTAGTACTGTACTGTTCAAAAATCGGGGTTTAACCCTGATGCATTGTGTAACTCTCTCAGAAATAATAATTTGAAATAATTTATTTTCAAGGGCCAAGCAATAACAAGTCAATGAGAGACTAATTTTAAGTTACAGGAAAATTGACCAAATGATATTGTCGCTCTAAATGGGTGGGGTTTGTTATCACTATAACTGCAAACTGTTCAAAGGGCTTTAAACGATTTCAGACGATGACTTATCAAGCGAAACGATCGCTCGTTTAAAAATAAATAACAAAGTTTAAGTTTTATAAGCTCAAATGTTCTTACTCTGTTCTGTGATGCGCGTTCGAGACTCCTGTTCGAACTCGTTTATGAAAATGAACAATCTTTTTTGGTGTCATTTGGTTCATTCAACGAAAAAAAATTAACGAGTTGACTTGGGAAAAGATTTGTTTAATTTCGATGAACGAGTTTGAATAGGAGAGTCACAAACGCGCATCACAGAACAGAGCAAGGTGACCATTTGACCTTTTAAAACTTTAACTTTATTTTATTTTTTTAAATGAGCGATCGTTTCGCTTGATAAGACCCTTATTCATCGTCTGAAGTTTAAAGCCCTTTGCACTGAAACTCTCATTTGGACCTTGAACCGTTTGGTTCCCATTGAAGTCCATTATATGGAGAAAAATGCTGGAATGTTTTCATCTAAAACCTTAATTTCTTTTCGAACGAAGAAAGAATGACATGGACATCTTGGATGACATGGGGGTGAGTAAATTATCAGCAAAAGTCTTATTTTTTAAAGTGAACTACTCTGAACTTTTAATTAAATGTTTTAATTAATTGGCAAATGAAGATCTACAGTACACCAGAGGTGAACTCTTTCCTGGTCAGCGTATTTTAAAAAAAGTTTCCAGTTAACCTCAGCATTTTTGATCATTAAAAAAAAAACCATGGAATTTTTTAATAAAACGCTTTTTTCTAGCTTAATGCATTATTTTTATCCACACTTTAAGTTTCACAAAGGCAACATTTTGAACAAAGAGCTGAAAAAATCAAATATTTTTGATCTACTCTTTCAGAAGATGCAAAATTGCCCCTCCTACCATCTAACACTGAAAGCCGGAAAATTCTGTCAATGGCGGGGAAAGAGTTAGCTCAATGCAGAGAGCCAAAGCTATACTGCTGGATGACGGCATCAAATAAGATTGTTTGTTATTTGGACAAGTTATTTATTATTTAAAAATGAATTAATTATTTAAAATAGGTCTTGTGCCAACTGATTTTATTCTGGCTGCCGCTGCCACCCTTTTATATATTTTCAGTTTTATTTGGAAAAAAAAAACAGTAATTTTGCAGAATTAAGGTTATCCTGTAAATTCTGTAAAAAAACAACAACTCTGCAACAATTATGCATATTTGCTGTAATTCTGCATGTGCATAAGTTCAATTAAATAAAATAGATAAAAAGTGTATCATGGCCTGTTTCACACTGTGCATTTAATCGTCTATGCCAGTCTAATGATACTGTTTATTATCAACACGTTCCAAAATGTCACGATTGATGTTCACTGTCATGATGCGTCGGCTTACATAGTTTTGTTGGTTTTGTGTGCCATACATTTTACAACCCGGCCAGTTGTCACCATCATAGGCTGCTGAAATGCAAATTATTGTAACAAGGATTTGTATTTATCTTACATTTTGCTTTATTTTGGTAATAGCTCTTACACTCACTGTGCTGTTTGCATATTGGATTTCTTGTCAAAGGTATGACGTACTATATAAGGGGACACAATAGGCTAGGCCAGATTGATCTCATGAAATGGCGTATGTATGACACGCCAATTCATATTTCCATTTTTGGCATCCTATCAACAATCATAATCGCTTTTTAGCGTGTTTATGAACGCCGTTGACTTAACGTTACATTGCTGTATATATAAATATATGACCTACCCCAACCCCGTCCCTAAACCTACCTGTCACTGGGGTTAATACCATATATGAGTCTTCGCCTACCATCCTATGAAAAAAAATATCGCTCCCCAGATGTAGATCTGCATTTTGCTTCATTTCGCTCGGACATTTAACTTCGTAGACACGCGGATAGCTCAAAATGCGTATAGGTAACACGCTACTTAACTTGAAAGTGGCGTGTATGTTTACGCAAAAGTCATGATGTCATGTTGGTTAGTCAAATTTTACGCCGAGTTAACGTATTTCAGACGAGGGAAGGGGGTGAGAGGGCTACGGTTCACTACTGGGTATATGTTGTCCTAAAAAACGGATCATTGCGAAACACTTTTGCTGCATTGTTGTGTCTGTTTGGCACTTTCACTTTAATCAATAAACTCTCTGCTTTAGGATCCTACAGGGCTACTTTTGGAGAGTTATATGAAATGGATTGTAGTCGAAGACCATTTGTGCTGATTATATGAAAACGAGGTGGCAATTTCTCCCTGGGGAGGAAACACTGAGGGCAACAGAGCCATTTTGGCATTACGGCCCATTCCACAGCCCCACGGGAGCCAAAGCAACAATCACAACACAACCATAACACATTACAGGCCTCAGAAAGCCTGCTTGCAGGTGGAAGTACCGCGGTAGTGGTTTGTAAACTTTAAAAAGGTCAAAGAGTCTGAATGATGGCTCATCAGAGAGTGCTTGATTTTACTTTCCCGCTCTTTGTGTTTTCTCTCTATTACAATCTCTCCGGACCACTACTTTTGTCACCCCCCAGTAGCTCTCGCACTCTGCATGCAATGCGGCGTCAGAGAATCATTACAATCACCTAATCACTACGTCCTTGCAGGAGAGTGTTTGATTAAACATGCTTCAGTCTGGGCATCTTTGATTAGCTAGAAGGAAAGACAGAGAGAGAGAGAGAGACAGGACTTGAGAAAATGAAAGCGAGAGAAAGCAAGAAGAGACAGATAAGAGAAAGTCGTCCTAAGTCACTGCTGCAGTTAGAAAGTGTGTTGCTATAGAAACCGTTTGCGGGCTGTAAGGTGAAGGAGGGCACTGCGGAGTACACTGTGTACCCATCACTTCGTGTTTGCACGTGTGTGTCGGGTTTTAATTACCGTAAATCACAATTGTTGAACATTTCTCTGGATTTTGTAATCACGGTTATTCTGATTTACATGATCTTCAGCAACTGTATGCCATGTTTATTTATTGTTGACTTCACATCTAGATCAAGCTGAGAACTGTTAATGAATCAATCAGACAATCAAGAAAATCACCCTGTCCTTCTCAGGAGCAGGGAAAACAAAGCTTTTGAAATTTGAATAAATTATATACAGGCAGTGTGCAATGCGACAACAATAACACTCGAATCCCATTATAATCAGCAATGCTGTCACCGCATTCATACAAGTGTGTATTTCTGTGTACATGCAGTTAATGCATATTATTATACGGCTCTGTGGAATACTTGATTCTGATAGGTCAATCGCGGTATGTTATTCCCCCATAACCGTTAAAAACTGATAACGCAGGCTCATCCTGGAAACTGAACTCAGCACTACGCTTGCTAGTTTTTGTGTACAATTATTTAATTGTCATTGGGGAAATCGCAAACTCGCTCTATTGTTTTACACAAATGCAACTTCTGCCATTTTGCAACCATTGTTTTGGACACTGTAATGGATTATAAGATAACAAACAGGTATGATCTTAAAGGGGTGGTAAATGCACATTTTTACAATATGTAAAATCTCTGTTGTCCCCAGAGTGTGTATGTGAAGGTTTAGCTCAATTTTTTGAGGGACAGTAAAACGCGTCATTTCGTGTGTGTAGAAGAAGAAGTGACAACATGTAGAATGCAACAGGACGTTTCTGAATGGTTAGTTGATGAATTTATGTTGCTTATGTGGAGTTAACTATCTTTAATTAGCATTCTCTCATAATAATCTATAAAATTGCTTGTGTGGGAACTGTTGGAAGACACACAGTGACATAATATTGCATTTGTGTAACGTACTGTAAAAGACTGATGCTACACACTCTTAGAAGAAGAGGTTCTATTTAGAACCTTAAAAGGTTCTATCAGCGCTACGTATTTGGAACCCCTAAAAGGTTCTATACACTCTTAAAAAAAGGGTT
>JAOTRC010000004.1:6280794-6291380 GCA_027497675.1 Cyprinella lutrensis
TTTTCGACTGAAGAAAGAAAGACATGGACATCTCGGATGACATGGGGGTGAGTAAATTATCAGCAAAAGTTTTTTTTTAAGTGAACTCCTTTAACTAAACCTTATTGTAAAGTGTTACAGAAAAAGCATGTAATCCAACAGGAAGTAAAAATTTGAATGTCAGGGGTTTCTAGATGACCATATGTAGATAACAGCAGAAACCATGAGGAATATGATTAAATAATTGCTCGATTATTGCAAGGGACCAGCTCGCTGGCTGCAGAATCGGCCAATTTGTCCCTCTACAAAATAAAAATGGAACCGTAAACGTGATTTGTGATGGGTTATTGATGGCAAACAGCCAGAGACTCTTCCTTAAGCCGTCGCCTTCATGAAAATCTGACATTATCACCAGTTCAATAACAAAAAGATCAGGTCACCTCACCTTAGTGCTTTAAGGCCAAAGAAACAAACAGTGTTCGGTATGTATTTGCAATGCAATCTATGCTCCCCATGACTAAAACACTTCAATTAGGACAGTGCTAATTGCGAATTTGCCGTGCTTGAGCAGCAATTGGCAGAAAATGGAAAGATCTAAGTAAACATAGCATGTGAGGGCTTCTGAAGGCTAAATATGGGTCAAGCAGCAGCTTTTAGCCTGAGAAAATAGCTGGTTTGAGTGGGTGTAAAGGAACGGCTTGATTTTCCTCACATTATGGAGTATGAAGTGTCAGACATGAGCTTCAGCACTGGATAGTGTGTAAAGTTGCAAATTAAAAGCTAACTAAAGCTAGCTAGCTTATTAGCAGTGGGCTAATATGCATTTTGTGAAAGTCGCCTTGTCGCTTAAATGCAGAATGTCAGTATGTTCAAAATCAATTGTGATTTACTTGAGGAAGCACATTTTTACATCAGTTCATTGTGCTGTATGATGAATCTGATAGTTTGAGGTATGGAGGACCTGCAATCGCAAAATCGAACCCGACAGCTCTGAATATAAATCATTATTGTAGTCAATACTCGGGGTATAGCAAGAACAAGGTGCTGAGCATGTTTTTTTTGCTCAATAAAAAAACTAAGAGCAGTTTTAAATAAATACCTGCATATGAATATGTCTACTTCCCTAATACAAAGTAGGTGAAAAAAGTGTGTCCAAATTTACAGTATTAATAAAATAAAAGGTCTTTTTTGTCACTATACCTTGATGTGTGTGTGTGTATGTGTGTGTGCTTGAAGATTCTTGCGTATCGCTGCTCAGTTATGTGAGCCAGAGCAAGAAGGAAGAGCTATTTCCACGTCGATAGAACATATCTGATTCTGAGTGTGTGTGTGCGTGTGTGTGTGTGTGTGTGATATTTAGAATGTATAAGCCAGAGCTCATCAATGATTTACACTCAGACATTAAAACATGTTTGATCCTACTGGAGGAGGGGAAATGCTTTCCTCAAGCTAAACTCTTCTCTCGAGCCTCTAAGCGGCTGAACCCCTCCCTCCATCTCCCTTCCTGCCCTTTTTTATTTCTCTCCCACAGTGGCTACATTTGTTCACTTGTTCTACGCTTTCTCCCTCTTGTATTGCTTTCACATGCCTTTATCTATCTACTTTCGTTTTGTATCCTCTTATTTCATTTCTTTTCTTCTCATCCTCAATTTCCTGTTCCTTGCTCTTTGAGCCACATTCTTCTGTTGTTCCGTTCCCCCTGTTTATCATCTGATCAGTTGTAGGGATGGGCAGGGTGGCTTACTGTACAACAACAGTTGAGTTCTTTCTTTTCCTCAAAAAAAAATGATGCATGTAAATGTATAGTAGGAACAAAATTTAAAATAGCATATTACGGGCACACTAAAATATTAATTATTAAAAATTAAGCATAGTGTTAGTTCTGGCAGATCACGTTAGTCAAGCTCGCATCACATGACTCTCAGCTCTTCAGTATTATCAACAGCAATCGTGTTTCTCAGGAGCGAATTACCCTCCTCCATCCCCAGCTCCTCCTCTTATCAGTCACAATTTGGCAATCTGATTCCCCTTTGAATCAGACTAATTTCTCGAAATATGTTGTACATTAAAATCTTTATCAATTAATGATATCTGCAACACATTCATGTTGTTTCTGTTCTGTTTACCCTAAGGGGGGTATCACTGCTCTCCCAGCTCTTATCTATGCTAGGCTGCATGGATGCGTAGGGAGTTCTTGCCCAGAACTGAATCATACCACCAATCGAACTGTATACTGTCAATCATATGTGACGATAGTGGTTCTGACAGAAATGAATTACTAAATACAAAATCATGGAGACAGTTGTACTTCACGGTAAACACAGCTGTACGTCTCGCAGTAAAGGCCCTTTCACATGACTTGTGTCAGCACTGCCCAATAAACAGAACTATAAGAGAGAGACATCAGCTATTCCCTCCAGTGGCAGTGTGTCAAGCATTGTATTGCAAAGTTTAAACTATTTAAATTTTGACCTTGTTTGCCACAACCTTTTGAGCCAGTGACTATTGAAAAATGAACATACAATGACAGATCCTAAGTTTATTATTTTTTACACATCTCTAATGATGTTGTTTAAAAAAAAGAATAAAAAAGAAAAAACTCAAACTTTATGAGGAGATTTAATTGGTTATGTTTGCCCTCTTGTTTCCAACAGCAACCAAGTTTATGATTTTCTTTCTTCTGTTGAAGAATATTTTGAAGAATGTTGGTAACCTGACATTTGACAGTATCCATTGATTTTAATATTTTTTTCCTACTATGGAAGTCAATAGAGTGCCGAAGTGATGACGTCACTTTGTAAGACAACTCGTAAGCTAGCGGCGCATGGGTTCCCTCGGAAGAAAAGCAATGCATTTTCCCCATAGACTTTTGGAAAATCGCAAAAAAAAAAATAAGATCTGTGTTTAAGAAAGAGTTGTGACCCTTACACGTTTTGTCTTTCAAGATAATCTTTACATGTTAATCCAAAATGTATACATTTTGAAGCCTATATAAAGATTTGAAAAAAACACAATCAGACACAATAAAGTTTAAAAAATCACAAGCAGGTTATAACTGTGTTCTATGTCATAGATCAAAACGTGAAAAAATTTAGAGGCTTTGTTCACCACGGACCTTATTTCAGGCGATTTAGCAAAAACCCATTCAAAAATCCCAAAGACTTTAGAGCGAGGGAACCGGTAGTGCTAAAATGCTAACTCACTTCTGCGTTTTGGCCTACAGAGTGACGTCGTAACTTCGGCACTCTATGGCTACACCCTGGTGTGTAAATTATGACTTTAAGGTGCAGTGTGTAGATTTTAGCAATATCTAGTGGTTCGGTTGCGAGTTTCACTAATGGATCAGCCCACTGCTCACCCCTCCCTTTCGAAGAAGCTACGGTGGCTAAAACAGGACAAACATATTGTCGTCTGAGACAGCAGAGAATAGCCAGAGTAAGTCTTGTTTCTGTACCACAGTCCATTATAAACCACATAATTGATAAAGTTTACTAAGCCATAGTCAGGTGAGGATCAAAGTTCTTAATATATAATATAATAATCAATTAATTTTCTCAAAAACGTAACTAGTACATTTCTCACCACATAGCAAACCCATACTACAGCGAGGGAGAAGAAACACATGAAACTATGCAACTATTTACTTTTCTAACAGGGTAGTAAAAGTTTAGCTGGCTATACTCGACACATTTTTTATACTCGACGCGTCCGCATGTGCATCCCCACCATTTACTACACACAAATTAATAAATAATAATGAATAAAAATATTGTTTTTTTCCTCTGGTTTTGGAAACTCTTCGCGGTCGACTTAAAATGCTTCCAAGATCGACTTGTCGATCGATCGATGGGTTGGTGACCCCTTGTAACGTTACTGTTTTACGGTCAATATATTAATCAGCTATTTTTCGAAGCCATAACACAGCGAGGGTCAAAAACTAAGTTACATGAAAATTCACTACTCACAGTGTTTATGGCTAGCTTCTAGGTTTCTACGGCTTCTTTTTCAAGGTTTGAACGAAACGCGTTCTGTAGCGCTGTTTGCTGTCGGCTACGGTAGAAATATGACGTCACAATATGTCGACCTTCATAGAAGGGGGTGCCTGCGTTTATGTAGATATAAATTTCTCATTCTAAAGTAATAAAAACATAACAGTTCAACAGTAAGGTCTTTATATGCCACTGAACACATAGTTATGGATCTTATATTGCATTTCTGTCAATAGATCCTCAGAAATATTACACATTACACCTTTAACTTTAATTTTAGGGTGAAATATCTCTTTAAGGGTGCATATTAGTATCTTTTAGTAAAGGTATACATTAGTACATATTAAATGTGAAAGAGTACCACCCCAGTGTTAGCTTGTGCAACTTTTTTTTCTGAGAGTGTGTATTCCCTGTATGCAATAACTGTGTGCACATACTCAATACACATGCTAATTTATATATACTATACTATATGTATACTATTTATGTTTTTTCACAAAACTTGCAAAAAATGCAAAAATTCTAATTATATGCTGATATAAACATGTGACTTGGCAAGCAAAATGCCTATTTCTCAGTTTCTCTCTCTCTCCATTCCTTGTTTCACATTTATTCCCAGTTGATCAGTCAAATTGTTCTACTATTTCAGAATAGATATATCGTCCCTCACTTCAGAGTATCCCTCCCTCTCTCTTTCTTCTGTTTCTCTCTTTTTAGATTACCCCATCCCGTATCTCTTTTTAATTAGCCATGTTCTTGAGTGAAATTCCTCATCCTGGATTCACATCATAAGTACCGCTGGCATATTCACATCTATCAAGAGAGGCAGAAAAAAGCTGCTGTGAACTCAGCGTGAGCATCTATCTATGTGTGTGTGAATGTGAACAGACAAAGCAAGATATAAGATCATTATTGTAAAGCTCCGTATTAATTAGAGATGAGTTGAAAATACTCACCATCATTCCCAGATCCAGAGCCAGCATCTACAAAGCAGAAAAACATATGGTCAGGATTGGAACAGAAGTGTTTTTGTGTTTTTAAACCAATTCTGAATGCAACTTACAAACAAAATGACAATATATTTGGTAATTAGATTGCAAACTCATAGATACAACAATTCACACCTCTAAAATCCATCTGTCTAATCGAGTAGCTGTTTTCGCTGTCATTTGCACTAAATTGAAAATTGCTGTCATCATCTATCTAGCCGTGCACAATGTGTCTAACTTCTGTGATTTTTTATCCCCCATGTGGAACACAAAATGCTTATTGATTACTGGCTGTCAAGTTCAGTTGCATTTTCATTTTATTAAAATTAATTAGGTTGGGATTTTAAACCCTGCATTTTTGTTTTAAATAATGCTGTAGTTTAATTAATAACCAAAAAAGTGGCATTTGCATAATGTAAATTTTAAAGGGATACTCCACCCCAAATAATAAAAAAATTATCTCACCAGAATATTTGGGTTTCTTTTTTCAGATAAACAAAAATGAAGATTTTTGAAAACATAATCAATTTTTGTGAGTCCATATGTAATTACAGTGTATGGGACCCTCAAAGTTGACACTTCATAAACCAAACAAAACGAACTCGACGGTAATCCATACGACCCCAGTTGATCGGTGTTATCTAAATCGAAATGATAGGTGTTTTAGAAAAATATTGATATTTATAACTTGGGCTGTCAGTTAAACGCGTTATTAACGGCGTTACCGCAAACCCATTTTAACAGCGTTATTTTTTTTATCACACGATTAATGGTCTTTTTGGCCTAGCAAATGTTGTCGTTTTTTCACATGCTTTTGCAATAGGTCGCGGCGCTGCGCTATGAAACCCATTAATTTCAATGGCTTTTGCCGTGCGATTACGTTTTGTTGCTTCGTCGACCAAAGTGCAAGCGGATCTAGCTAGACCGGAAAGAAAACAACAGTCACGACGCACACACTTGTTTGGGCTTGCGAGCCGGTGAAATAGTTGGTTAACGTTACGTTTTGAGTGGATGATGAGTGCGAGATGACGAATTGGATGCCAATAAGATTCTTAATGGAAAGTTTACTTTTAAAAACTTGCCAAATGGTTCCATTGACAAAACCAAAGTGATCTGTGTGTTTTGTCGTTGTAAACTGAGCTGTCATCATCGCGATCGCAGCACGTCCAGTCTGAAATACCACTTGATGATGACCAAGCACACACACAGCTGATGCGAATTCTCCGCCCCTCGTCAATATCAGGCCTTGTCAATATTTCTTTCACCCTTTTATTGATGGACAGTTACATTGTGTGAGAGATTATTTGCTCCAAGTGCGAATGTTAGAATGAAATTGAACAGTGTATGCCAATGTGGTTTTCAATAAAAAAACATTTGCACAAAGCAAGCCGATCCACTTTTCCACGTTGATAAGAGCATTCAAATGAGAAAAAAAATAATGGGACAAAAAGAAAGAGACATTTAGAATAGATAAAACTGTGCGATTAATCACGAGTTAACTATGACATTAATATGATTAATCGCAATTAAATATTTTAATCGTTTGACCTAACTATTTATAACATTTTCACCTAAAAAAAACATTGTTTCAGGCATTTGCACACCTATCATTTTGTTTCATAAGACATTGATTCGTATGAGACGTATGGATTACCATCGTGTGTGGTTTTGAAGTGTCAACTTAAGGGGTCTCACACACTAGCCTATGTTTTATCGTATTATAAAAATCTTGGTTTGTATTCATCTGATAATGAAAGCGATATTCATCTTAGTTGCTAAATGATGAAAGAGTTTTCATTTTAGGGTGGAGCATCCCATTAAATATAAACAATTGCGCCAGTTTAAATTAATGTGACAGTTTTGTATTTATTCATTATTGACAATAATGTATTTATCGTTGTAATTATTAAGTTTAATTATTATGATTATTCTTTGCATTGTATTTACATTTAACCAATTTTTATAGCTATGTTATATAATATCCATCCCCTTTCTCCCACCCACATATTTGAGCTATGCTACTTGATAAGCTTATTGATCAAATGTCACATAAAACTGTCACTTTGTAGGTTAGATGGCTTCTGCCTATGCTTAGATTACCAATACAAATTCACCTGTTGTGCCATTTCCCCAATAGCCACCTTATGTCTTATGAATCTTTATCAGAGTTAGTGAAGGTTGCACAGACGGCGCACAGGAGAACAATAGAAGCAATATCATAGACATCATGCAAAACAAAAGTCAATGTGGCACAGTGCACTTCTTCCAAAGCCCTACTTAAAAGAGGCATTTATATAACACTAACATACACCAGAGGCTTCTAACTCTAGAAAATTCCCAAGACTTAAACCTGTTATGGGCCCAATGTATTTCATCTGAGAACTAGAGGGTGAAATAACATAGAATTATCAAGGGAAATGTATACATTAGAGAGGAAGGCGAGGGAGGCTGGCTGTCACCTCATTTCCAATTTTTAACACTTATAAATCTGCCCCCCGGCTGCATCTGTACCTCTCAAAATATAAATAATGGAGTTCTTGTGGTTTCATTTGAGGTGAAAACAAAAAGTAGCCCCAGATAACCCCACTTTCTCTCTCTCAAGTTCAAGGGCACAGCCGCTATGACTAGACTGTGCTATGTTCTCTCGCTCTCAGTCTTTCTCGCCATCCGCCCCTGGGCTTGACGGCAGCTTTGGGAAAATCTGACATTCATCAATTTGTTATGATGGAGAGGAGCAGCTTATATGTCTGTGCCCTCCCATCAATCACCCCACCAATTATTCCCCGCCCAGAACAAATATAAATCTTCGTTTGAGATGGCCACAGGAAGGCGAGGCCTTAATGTGTTATTCCTTTAATTCCAAACTGTGCCTCTCCTGCTCTAGACTCTAGACTTTTCTAAATCAGTATTTTTTTTTTGTCTTGTTTCTCAGTAAAAATATCTTAACCCTTCTGAGGGGCTGTTTACACGACACAGTTTTCAATTGAAAGCGTAAAACTTTGAATGCATTTTGGCCGTTCGTTAGTTTGTAGTTTTGAAAACGGGTTTAAAGTGCAAGTTTTTGAAAACGGTTTCCGTGTAAACAACAAAAACGTGAATCTGAAGATGACGTCTTGCGCACGCGTATTACGTGTTCAGTCTACAGTGTTTCATCGCCATCTAATGGCCTAGCAGCAGAATAGAGGGTTTTTAGTCGTTTTCGTGGTTCCGTGTGAATGGGGGATCATTTTTGACGTATCACACATGGAAAACTCAAAGGAAAAACATCTCAGTTTGAAGCATATCGTCGTGTAAAAGTACCCCAAGTAAGGGATAATGTAGAGCCAGCTGGTCATCATAGCAAAATAATTAGCTTTAGTTCAATTATCTCTCTGAATAATTTTAGCATGTTTTTGAAAATTGCAATGAAAATTGTAATCAAGGCAGGTGGGAGTGGAGAGTTTCAGACAAAATCTGAGAGCACACTGCAGGACTTGTTTACAGCAAATAACGAACCAGACTATTTAAATGTTCAACAAGCAATCTCATTGGCTGCAGGATCAGCAGAGGCCAATTAGCTTGTGCCGTGCTGTAATGATGCGATTGCAACAGATTGCATGTAAAGGATCTACGAGCTATTTCATGACTAAACTAGATATATTATTAATAATACTCATTATTCTATTATTAAAATGTATTCTATGAAGATGGCAAACTATTAAATTAATAATATAAAAGCATTTAATTCAATTATACAAATAACTATTTAATTTAAATAACAAAATTAATTAATACAAAAAAAATCAATTTTATAATTCAGTGATGTGATGAATAAATTAATCATTTCAGGGTAGTATAAAATCATTTAGAGTGAATCACTAATCTGGTCACTTAAAAATAAGATAAAAAAAATAGACATATATTTAATGTTGTTGAAGTTGTGGAACCAATATACATGATTAAATCATGTAAATTCAACATACATTTATTTAAAAAACAAGACAAAATAAAAGAACAGATTAAAAACAATCTTTTGCAATGTTCTTCCTCACCCTTTCAGTTTCTCCCTTCTCTTTCTCTTTCCCAAACTTCTGTGTCCCCTGCTGGGTCACAGGTAACACAAATAGTCAGAGGTATGCAGATGAGGCTGGGCTCGTTCATATTCATGAGGCGGTGGTTTTAATGAGAGACTCAATTACAGGACCACATTACACTGAACCTGTGACACTTCAGCTGTCTGAAATAGAAAGAGAGAGAGACAGAGGCTCTATGTTTTTGGCATCTCATTTCTTCATCTTCATTCTGCGTTTTCAGATCATTCCTTGTTCCCTTTGCTGATCATACCAATCCCCATTGCACTCATGATCTTCCATAATTAGCCAAATTATTTGTCTGGGTCTGTCCTTTTGGTATTACATCATACTGTCTCTCTCTCTCTGCCTGTCTCTCTCTCTCTCAAACTGCTCTGTGGGGAGCGTCTAGATGTTCTGATGGATTATACTAATGATGACTTTTCCGATTCCATCTTCCTCCAGCTTTGCCCCTTCCTCAGCACACACACACACACACACACACACGCGCGCGCACACAGGGGCTGATTTATAACTACCTCCTGCTATCTTTCTCTTCTATACAAGTAATGGGTGATCAATTTCAGAACAGTGTGACCTGTGTCTATTCTGTCCCCAAACACACACATATTTGTGTACACCCATATAGCACAGCACACACAATGATTTGTGGTCTGTGAGGAAATGTAGCCCACTTTACTTGACACTGATTACTGTCTTTGCCTCTGAACAGCCCCACATCTCTGCATCACACTCAGACACACAAATGGCTGTTTTTCTACCATGACTGGGACTCTACATACCACTGTTTTTTTGTTATGTTGTATCAAACGTAAATTTAACTTAGCCTGAAAAGCAGTTTGTTTTAAAGATATCCAGGCCCGGTTTAACAGACAAGGCTTAGGGTTATGCCTTTGTACAATTAGGGCATTTGAGTGGCTTTTATTAACATGCCTTAGAGAAAAAAAAATATTACTGGTGAACATCTTGAGACAAAACAATGCAGTGAAAAACCTATTAGCCAAGTTATTGAAAGAAAAATAATTATCAAATATTATTTTCAATAATTTGTTATTGTATTTAATTTGTAAAAATTTTGGACCACCATTCAAAAGTTTGTGGTCTTTAATATTTGATTTATGTTTTTAAAAGAAGTATTTAAGGCTCACCAAGCTGCATTTATTTGGGCAAAATAAGTAAAACAGTATTATTGTGATGTTTTCTATTTATATATTATTTGAAATGTCATTTGTTTATGCGATGGCAAAGCTGAACGACGTTCAGCATCATTACTCCAGTCTTCGATGTTACATGATCCTTCAGAAATCAACCAACTGACTGAAACAGTAGTATAAGCTCAAGCTGATCAATTATTACAAATATTTCTATAACTTACAACTACACCTGAACTTAAAGCTACACTGTGTAATTTTTACACCCATCTAACGGTGAAAAGGTATATGACCATCCAGTGAATATTAGTTTCTGTTCCTCTAAATTCCGATTTTGTTTTAACTCCTACGGTGGCCAATGTAGTCCAAGATTAACATGGCTTCCAGTTCGACCTTGTCCATGAGTGT
>JAOTRC010000004.1:6347989-6366383 GCA_027497675.1 Cyprinella lutrensis
CAATGGGGAATGAGATCTGTTTGATTAAATCATTCTTCCAAATATCTTCCTTTGTGTTCAGCAGAACAAATAAACACAGATGTTTGGAACAACATGAGGGTGAGTAAATACTGACAGAATTTTCATTTTGGGGTGAGAATTTGACGTTTCTTTTTGGTCTTATTGATTTCTTTTTCTTTGGTTGGTGTATCGAAATTGCTGGCTCTGCAATAGAGCTGAGATATTTAGAAAGAACAATTGAGAGAAGCCAGTGCTTAAATTATTCCAAAGCATCTGTTGTTCAAATTGCTTTCTAATATTTGAAGCCTGTGGCTCGGTGCCCCACTTTATAAGAGCAAAGAAAACTTGGACTCGTACAACTTCAGAAGCATTTGTGTAAAAAGGAGGCTGGGGGATAATTTAATACCATTTCAAATTATTAAACCTTCCTAAGTGTGCTGACGCAGTGTGTTCTTAAAAGAAAGAAAACCCCAAGTGAAACTAGATATAGATGTAATCAAAATCTGTGTGAAACTGTTTTATTATATTTACAGTACCGTGCAATATTCTGTAATTTGCAGATGCATTAAAAAAACAAATCAAAATAACTGTATGTTTAGAAAATATGAGTACCACAGGGTTTTATCTTAAGTTGTGCACTGTTCAATATTTACACTGGGAAATTAGCAGTGAAACATTGTCTGCTGATTCTAGCCCAACTCCTTAAGAAACACAAATTCAATTCTTGCCAGGCATCACACACACACAGCAAGAGGTAAAAAGGCTCTCCTTGCGCTTTCTCTTTGGTTGATAGTGTAACTAACTAATGGTGGAACTGCTGCTATCTTTACTAAACTCCTTTGGCCTTGAGCTGAACTTTAATGTCCCACACGGGGCTGATTCTTAGAGACAGTAAGTAATTAAAAAAGTGCACTTTAGAATCATATGTGTGTGTATATATTCATATTGGAAAGAAATATCAGTGATACATAATTAGATATTATTAAAGAAAATAAATCGCTTGAATTTGTTTGTAAATCATTGAGTCGGCATGAAATGGAAATTCAATCATCTTATTTGAATGAAGGATTCATGCATTTCCTTTATTTGTGTGTGTTTTTTTACGAATTGTGCAGTTTTTTAATCAAAAATTCATAACTCAATCTTCTGGTGAAATGAAAACTTGTCTCTGAAGATGTATGGCAGTCTGCTTAAACCACGTCCCTTTAATCATTCAGATTTGCCTCCCTCCAATCAACAACCAATGCATATAACTGATTAACTGATTGTTTTCTTTTTTGATAAACCATTAATTTAAATGTATGTGACAATATGAAGGAAAAGATCTGTTGCTACTTACATTGCGACTATAAGAATCCATGCATAGACAACAATTGGATTTTCAAACATTTATAATTTTCCTTTAATCATTGTCACTTGCAGCATCAAAAATGATACCATGTATGCATCACATATCCTCCTCATAAAGGAAAACCAATAAGATAAACTTCAGTCGAATTTCTGTGTCCAGGAAAATCTTCTTCTTGGAATCTACACCATTAGTTTTGTAGTTGCTAATTAAGTTAACAGCCAAATGGCCAATAATCTACTCGTCAAGGCCAAATTTTATGTGCATTTGCCAATCAATGATTAGAATTTTGGTAAACCCTCACTTATCCTGCACTCATGGTTCATTGAACACCCAACTTGATATCTGACATCAGAACTAATTTAATTCTAGACCCAACACAAGCCATTTAACATGAATATCCTGATCCAAATCTAATCAGGTAGACAAAACATAATATTAGGGAGTACGTTTTGGAGGGATCCTGCACAGTGTGGCTACTACATGTGCCATGCCTGTTTATTAATGTGCCTAAATAATATATAAACAATGAACATTATTATTATTTATTTTTTTTACTTATATTGGACACAGTCTGCCCTTGTCTATTGGTTCCCAAGCCATGCCTGCAATGCAAATGGCAATGTAAATATATTTTCCCACCTGTAAATATCCCTGTGTAAAGGACCCTGATCACAATTGTGGAAAACAATCAATCACATTTAGAGCCATCAGTAAAATACATCTATTCTTTTATACAGTATTGATCCTAGTTCTTTGTTTTCGAGGGTTGTTGTTATACCCACTAGTTAGATGATCGCATTCACAATTTTTCTTAAATTTTTTTATTTGAAAAGAAAAGCAACATGACAAGCAAGAGAGACAGAATAGTCTTGAAATTTGTATCAGTTCATAAAATGAGGGAATAATGTCTCCATTTATCTTCTGTTTCAGCTGCAAATAACGTCGTTAATCATTTTTGTTAGATTTCATAAAAATAGATATTTATTGATTGATACAAAGGCAATGAAATAAAATATTATCAGTCACAGCAGTATGAAATTATTCATGTCCAAAAGGTGGAGGAGGCTGAGCAGTTTGATTATTTGGAGGGCTTATCTGGTTGGTTTTTGCGAACATCCCTACTGGCAAAATCAAATGATAAATGATTTACTGCAGGAACTCAAACACACACACACACATGTATACATGTTGTAGTGATACTAGGGAAAGCTAGTTAATTTCAATCCAGTTGCAGGACCTTTATTGAAATCAACATAGGAGCGGGTGGCAAGGCACATACTTGAAGCAGAAAAGCTTTCACACTCTAAAAAATGCTAAGTTGTTTTAACCCAACTTTGGGTCAAGTATGGACTAACCCAGCCTTTGGGTTAAATTTTTACATTACATTTTTAACCCTACATTTCGGGTTTGTCCATATTTGACCCAAAATTGGGTTAAAACAACCCAGCATTTTTTAGAGTGCACCAAAAAGGGCAGAACAGGATACATCAAGGCATCAAACAGGTGAGGAAGGCGGGACGAGGATGTCTTCTCTTGTGACCCAAGACCTTTCCTCGGGACCATAGCCCTCCCAATCTACCATATTCTCCAGGCACCATCCTCGACGGCGAGAGTTTATGAAGTAATTGACAATATACTTCGACCCAGTTCAGGACCTTAGGGAGTTTCAGACACGTTAGAGTATTGAGGTCTGTTTAGGGACACGTATAGATGAATACAGTAATTTCTATGAAGGTTGAGTTGGTAAATTACTGGATTAATTTGTTTGACAATGGTAAACGGACCAATAAATCTTGGATTTAGAGGCGGATAGGTATTAATAATGCCCCGGACGTGTCACAAACACTGTCTTCCACTCATTCCTATTCAGTTTACAGTATGAACGAGGTTGTAGGCGAGGCACGAATGACGGAGAGGGAGAGCCTGCTCATGAGACATGTTGGGTTTCCATGTTTTATGGGGACTTTCCATACACATAATGATTTTTACTGTACAAACTTTATTTTGTATACCCTTACCCTAATTCCACCCCTTAACACAAACCTCACAGAAAATATTTTTACATTTTCAAAACACATCATTTCGTGTGACTTATAAGATGCTTTTTTCATGGGTACCAAAAATATGTCCCCCCAAAAAGGTGTCTCTATCCATATGGGGATAGTACTACATATGGAGAATACCAGGACCACACACGCATGTTGGGTTTCCATGTTTTATGAGGACTTCCCATAGACATTTTAAACTGATTTTTATACTGTTTCTTTTTATACAAACGGTTATTCTTTCCTGTAACTCTACCGATAAAACACACACAACCCTCGCAGAAAACATTCAAATTTGTATGATTGCTTTCCTCATGGAGACCAAAAAGATGTCCCCACAAAATCTAAAATTTTGGTATTGCTATCAATATCACATGTGGGCATAGTACAACATAAGACCACACACACATGCACACACAAACACACACCACATCAAAAGCACCAACCCGATCTCACGAGAATTCGTACGAATTTTATGAGGTGGCTAATTCGTAACAATTCGTACGACCTCACTTGTACGAATTAGTGCGTTTTTGCTAAATCGTACATTATTTTACGAATTGGCCAATTCGTATGAATTCGTATGAATGACCTACCCCTGACCCCGCCCCTAAACCTACCCATCGCGTTAGCCACTTTTTAATCACTCGTACGAATTTGCACGAATTGGTCGTGAGATAGCGTAGAAAGCACACTGGGTTGGATTTCTGATGTCCTTAGGCCATTTTAATCACTACCAAACACACACACACTGGTTAGCTATCTTTGTGGGTACTCTACATGTAACGGTTTTTATACGATACAAACTTTATAGTCTGTTCCCGTACAAGAACCCTACCCCCAAATCTTCCCATCACAGAAAACTTTCAGCCTTTTTACATTTAAAAAACAAACAAACATCATTCCGTATTATTTCTTTTCCTCATGGGTACCTCAATTTAGGTCTCTACGGTGACACGAGTTCCCATGAGTCCCCACCAGGACAAAAAAAAAAAAGCGCATACACACACACACACACACACACACTGGGTTTACATGTTTTATGAGGACTTTTTTATTTACACATCTACATTTACTTTTTTAAATTTTTATATCTGTTCAAAAACCCAACTGGATAAAATCTGAATATGGTTTTGATGTATGACCTCAGCGTGTTCAGAATGTTCCTGGTAAATTATATTGATATTCCAGCTTTCCATCTGCAAGATGAACTTTGATCTGTTTTTGATCTCATCCACTTAACTTTCTCTTAGCTTTCCTTTGCACTCTCCTTTAGATTATTGGTGTTTGTCCTGATGGTGAAGGACGCTGTGATGAACATTCGTTGTGTTTATTTCTATAACCCTACCTCCCCTCAATCACTGCATCTCCATCTCTCTCTCTCTCTGGCTACGGTTTCTGATGGTGGATTTATATCATGTATTTGCACCGCAGGGCAGAATTTTCTGATGGATTTCTCAGGGTATACTCGTCATACTCACATAGGGTTTCTGTCACACCTTCAAGATTAGCTACAGAGACAATTTTTCATGCTTTTGACCACTTAATTGATCAAAAATATTATTACACACTAAGTGCCCACGTTTAGAACACGATCAAAGATATATTTAACTCCCACTACACCACAAAAAATAAAAAGATGAATGGCTGTTCAAGACAATAAATGAATAATTCACAAACAATATATACTGGAATACATGATGAAACATTTGTGCAACACTCCATGTTCTCTCTTATAGTTTACACCTATATGCGTTCGGCTTTGTTCTCATCTTTGCTGATTTCTTCAGTACTTTTTTTATTTGGTGCATTTTCCATGATGAAAGGGGATTCTTACTGACAAATCCTTTCATGAATGTTTTTGTTGTTTTTCCTCTGCTTTTGCCTTTGTTTCCTGAAGCTTGCAGCCATTAACTTTCAAATAGCTGGGAATGAGAGCATTAGTTACATGTTGGTGTAATTACATGTTTTCATGGGTAATTAATGTGTGTAGGTGATACAAATTTGGCTGTGTACCAATTCACTTATTATCTATATAGTCCTCCCTCCCCTATTCAACCATAATTAGCTTAAGACCACATATTTTCATTAATTCTTTTTAATACAAAATGCCAATTTTTTCTCATTTCTTATTTACAAAAAAATATGTTGTTGTAATAGAAAAGGGATTCATTTTAAATGCTAAAAGCATCACATTACATTTGAGATATGCTAAAAATGACATTTAACAGAGTTCAATTATTATTGTTTTTTAAAGATTTGATTTAAATAACTGCAACGGTAAGCTAAGTCTAAAAGTAAACCTTGAAGCCACTATAAGCCACTCTGGCTCTTTTATCCTACACTTAAATGACTTTTAAGTGCACTTGAATGTTTTTCGTGAGTTTGGATGCCTGTTGTTTATGAACACACTAATGTGAAACAGTTCTGGGAATGAATTAAAGTAAATCATTTTGATGACAGACTTTGGCTAAGGAATTTCAGAATGATCAAACCAACATTTAAAATGCAGTGCAATAGAGTGCCGAAGTTACGACGTCACTCTGTAGGCCAAAACGTGGAAGTGAGTTAGCATTTTAGCATTCCCGGTTCCCTCGCTCTAAAGTCTATGGAAATTTTGAATGGGTTTTTGCTAAATCGCCTGATCTTTGTTAAACACAGATCTTATTTTTTACGATTTTCCAAAAGTCTATGGGGAAAATGCATAGCTTTTTGATCGAGGGAATGCGTCCCTAGCTTCCGAGTTGTCCTACTAAGTGATGTCATCACTTCGGCACTCTATGAAACTGATCTGCTGGTTAGTCCAGTTATCCAATCACATCCTCTGTTGAGGCAGTAAAGTTTTTGTTGCGCATCAAGGAATTCATTTGTGTTTCCATGGTAGTTTATGTGCATATCTTGGCGTTTTTCATCCATCCAAAATTTGCATAAAAATAGGTAGATGGAACAGGGCTATTGTCACATATCATCTGTGTTTTGGTTTCCTTATTTGCCATAGTTACTTATTTGTCGGTTGATTAGTCCAGCCTGTTCCTTGTTTTCAGTCAGTGTATAGCCCTCTGTTTTGTTTGGTCCTTTGTATGGAAGCTTGTTTCCACCAAAGAATAAAACATTTTAAAAGATAGTTGTGAATTTTATCTCACATTTGCGAGTTTACACCTCTCAATTCTAACTTTATTTCTCAGAATTGCGAGATATAAAGTCAGGATTGCGAGATGTAAAGTTGCAATTGTGTGAAGACTTTTTTTCGTCGCAATTATGACTTTAACACACACTTGTGACTTTATATCAGGCATTAAATTTCAGAATTGTGAAATGTAAACCCGCAATTGTGTGATAAAAGTCACAATTACCTCTTTTAAGTTTTATCCATGTGGGGAAAACAAACTTCCACAACTTTTTCTGTTCTTCTTGTCACACATTTTATTCCTGTTCTTGTTTGTTAGCTTTAGTGTATTTGTTATTAATTAAAGCACCGTTTGCACATACATTAGAGCCTCGCTCATCTCTCCTCACTCCTAACCGAACCATTACACATTGCTTGAGCGGAGGGAAATAATTAAACGCTCTGTTGATGTCTCTCATATGTAGAATTGGGAAGTCTTTTTCTCTTATCTCTCCAATGAATGTTCATAAATACATGCAACAACACAACAAATCTCACCTTTAGACTTGTGCAGCTCAGGAGCCGATTCACTACCCCTTACTGTCTATAAGGTTCTCTGCAGCCGTAGGCTACTTGTATATGTTAATTGAGATGAAAGGTTTGAGGAAAGCGATTTTGCACAAGAATCAAATTTTTTTTCTGTTTAAGACTTTTTCTATAACCCTGCTAAGGAAGAATTTACATCTCTCACTGTATGTGTTTTTAATTACTGTGAAAGTTGCATTGCATTGGCAAACTGGGCAGATAGAGCACTGTTCCCTCAGCAATATTTAGTGTGCTCAAACACACACACCTCCATCAGTTTATAATTTGACAGATAAATGCCCTCTAAAACACAGTCTGACAGCTTGTTAAGGGAATAAACTGTGAAAGAAATTGTTATTGAAGTACTTTTGATCCACTTCCACTTAATGCGCCATTAACATGCAGAGCAAGTTGAGTTTTTTTATTCATGTCTACATTAACTTCTAAATAATGTTTGAGCAGGTCCAGGTGCTAAAGAGCAGATCTCTGAATTCTTCCAGGCAGGGTATGAAGCTTATCAGGACATAGAGGATGGATTATTCCTGATGGTGTGATTGTTTCTCTTTGTTCTCCTCTTTTAGTGGTCATTATCTCTCTCAGAAGACTCTACTTGAAGTACTTCTCTCATCAGAATGTGTGTGGTAGGGATTAAGATGACCTCAGTATATCAGAAACCCAATCAGAGTCCATCTTGCTTAAAGGCTGGTGTGCTTTTGAGAATTAAGACACTGAGTGTTCTTTTCCTGCAAGTATCAGTGAAGGAAGACTGCGAAACAGGACAGCGGGTGCGATAAAGCAGTGACATGTGAAGTTTTGGCTATTTTGCTCATCAATTCTCTCTCTCTCTCTCTCTCTCTGCCTCTTAGCATTAGTGTGGCACTTTTACAAGAGGGATACACTTTGGTGTCACATTACGTTTTTAAGACTTTTTTTATGAGCCTCCCCCTCTCTCAAAATTGTGATTGCCTATTCAAACTCTGAGTTCTTGACAGAATCCATCAAACTCAAACCTTTATCTGTTACCTAATATGTTTCTTTAGTTTATGGGAAAATAGTGTTTAGTCTCTTATCACCGAGGGTGCAATTATTTGATAAAAAATACAAGAATATTCTGATATACAGTAGAAATCGGCTGTGCAGCTTAACATTTTTGTGGAAACCATGATAGTTTTTCTGGATTTTTTTTTAAACATTTATTTAAAATAGAAATCCGTTGACACGTTTTAAATGTTTTCTCTTTTGATCAAAATGTAGAGTTAGTTTATTCCATGACCATGACAACTAATTAACATTAATTTAGGTAATAACTTGGGTAAATTTAAAGATCTTTTTAGTTTTGTTTTTAGTTTTATAAATGCTGTATATTTATGGACATTTACAGTATGCTCCCCTCATGTGCTATTGGAATTACTGTAAATATGAGGTTCCGGTGAAAAATTGTGTAGCACTTTATGTTACAGTTTTGTTCTGAATGTTCACTTCTTATAGCAAAAACTGGGTAATAACTAGGTACTAACTCTGGACCTACCCCTAAACCTAACCGTAACCCATTTAGTTACCTTATACTGTACATGTACAGTAGTTACCAGTACCTTATTGTAACACGTACTGTAAAATAAAGTGTAAGGCCTGCTAAATCGATCTAATGGCGGTACTCGATTAGAGGTGAAGGTCGAAGCCCACAGTAGTCGATTGTCGATCTCACACGCGCTATCATTAGTGAATATCATCTCAAACCTCCTCTGTGTGTTCATTATCTGATTCTGGTGAACTATACATTTGAGCTGATATTCTCAGAACACTACAGTGGTAGGTTTGAGATGATATTCACTAATGATCGCGTGTGTGAACTCAACAATTGACTACTGTGGGCTTCGATCGAAAACAGGAAGCAAATAGAAGAATGTGCGCTGACTAAATTAAAATAATTTTTATTCATATCTTTCACATCTACCGCAGTCAGATTGACCGTTGTCACTCTTAATAACACGACTCACATGGCTGTGCACTCATAATGACCAAGGATGTTAAGAGGCTAAAACCAGGTTTAGAACTTTCCCCATTGACAACAGGGTTGGAATTTTAAAAAGACGATAACACGGTGTAGGCAACACCGATTTTTGTCATTTTTGTCTGTACTGACAGCACTCCAAATGTACAAAAAATGAGCTCCATGTTAAAATTAAACGGAGTTCTCCTTTAAGTCGTATTTACCTCTGGGAAGCTCTGGGATAATTTTGATACCCATGTTGCAGAGTTGGTTGGGAGGGCGGAGGGGAGAACGATTGCTGCTGTGACTGGCATAACTTATTCGTTTTTTTCCACAACAGCTACATCGCCTTTTCTTGTCATTTTAGTAGTGCATATTTACTTATATAAATATTAATTTGAAGCGTATTGTATGTTTTATACTCAGCGAAAATAGCCTGTATTTGACCAAAATTCCAGAATCGTCAGCAAGCTGACTAGCTAGATAGCGTGGCAAATGTTTATATGGTTGTCGATGAAAGGAATGCTAAATATAATTTTGCCTTCACATTTTCCCAATAAACAGGCAAGAATAAACCCGGTGTTCTCCATGATTCTTTCCGATAACAAATCACTTGAAAGCATTAGGTTCATAATCACAGCTTCAGAATTGGGAAGTAGGACATGTCCGATAGTGTGTGAATGCTGCATTACTTAATACGTAATTTCTTAATTACACACATTTTCTGATAAAACTGTATTTTATCATGGAAAGAGAAAAGTGTGAGGTGTGACAACTTGTAAACAAAGTCATATTGTGAAATCAGTTTTAATTTATGCATCAATATCGTTTCGCACACTCTTTTGACTGTTCGTTAGATTTTATAAAGGTAGGCTACTGTTCATAAAGCCATTAAGGGCTCAGTAGGCGCAATGCATTAAAAGAAGAATATGGCATACATTTGAGACTCAAAAACAGCCAATCATTGAAATGGAGTGGGGATTTTAATTAATGTTAATTGCAGTATGCCATCTGTGCTAGCGCTTTCTAAGCACCAATTGACCCGTAAGTGGCTGTAAAAGAGCCCTATGGCGGTACACATGTGTACCTGACACCATGAAGGACTCAATCACTCCATCTGAGCTTGAAGGAAACGGAGCCTAAACAAAGGTTAACCAATAGCTAATGAATGTGACACTACTTTGTACAATATTGAGTGATTAGAGAATCTATTCATGATGGTTCTGTATAAAAAAGCAAGAGTATGGCACACTAACATTGAACGTTATTTCCAAATTACTGAATCATCTAGTATTGTAATTAAAACCAGGACAGTGCAACCATTTCATTTACATATTAACAAGGGCACAGCTGTCCCTCATTCATTTTCTGGCATATGTAGAAGTCTCTGGTTACTGTATTTGGACCAAACGAGTAACAAGTTTCTCTCACGCTGGTGCATAATGTCTGAGACTGAGAGAGACAGTGGTTACATTCATAAAGCACAGATCAAATCAACTCAACTCAAATAAGACCCAATCAGACCCACAAACATCAGCAATATACATGTTATTTTGGAAGAGATAACCTTTTAAAATGCACGCACACACAGTAAATTTGGGAAAGTGGGATAAAAAAAGTGAGAAGACAAGTGCCATACGTAGGTCAGATTGTTTGCTATGATCGCAGAATATGTTATAATTCAGTCCAGTGTTGGCCATTAGCATGAGTTCTGTAGTATAGAGAAGAGATGAGAGATACATTGAAGAAATTCGCAGTCTGAGTCTAGACGGTCTGAATAGAGACGGCAGTTTTGCTTTCTTCACTGTGTCCTAACCAGACGTGATAAGATTACAGGGACAAGCAATTTGTCTGTCCACACTTTAGGTGAAATTTCTGCTCAACATGACATGATCACAACCAGCTCAGAACATATCTGTTGTTTAGACGTATAGTACAAGCAAAAAAAAAAAAAAAAAAAATCTTTCATAATTTACTGGCCTCAAGTTGTGAATTAATTAAAGTCATAAGGACACTTAATAGTGGGATGAAGATTCAAGAATATTCTAAAATCTAGTAATCAATGAATTTGTCTGGCAAATGATTTGATTTAAAACATATAATTTAAAATCTATTATTATTTGTATTTCTTTGAATGAGTGTTGGAAGTGGTTCAATGCTTTATTCGCCATTTGAATTTCCACCGGACTTTCTACTCTAGCAACGACATCCACCATGAACTGAAGAAACAGACCTTTAAGAAATAAGGTATAAAATTCAAAGGTAATAAATGAACCACTTTTAGCAAGATTTTATGATGTGAATATATTGTTTTGAAATCATGATGACATTTTTTTATTATTGCATCTGGTTCGATGACACCTTTAAAATCCCCTAAACCTGTCCATTCAACACATTCTCATCCCATGACGTCATCTAACTAGCGCTTTTGACCATACGTCAACATCCGATGTTTTAGGGCACCTTTTAACGTCAGTTAGATGATGCTATCCAACTGACGCTTTACCTTTAGCGTCAGTTAGATGACGACGCGGTTAGTTTTAGGTCTGGTGTAGGGTTAGGGTTAGATAGCGTCATCTAACCGACGTTAAAGGGTGCCCTAAAACGTCGGATGTTGACTTATGGTCAAAAGTGTCAGTTAGATGACGTCTTGGACTGGTCCATTGCACACAAAGTTCAAATTATGCAAATATCCAACCCGATCTCACGACCAAATCGTACGAATTCGACGAATGCTTAAAAAGTGGCTAATTCGTAACGATTCATATGACGTCGAATTAGTACGATTTTGCTAAATCGTGCATATTTTATGAATTGGCCAATTCATATGAATTCGTACGAATGACCTACCCCTTACCCCGCCCCTAAACCTACCCATCACGTGGGTTTAGACAGATCGTACAAATTCGAATGAGTGAGGTCTTACGAATTAGTACGAATTAGACAGTTTTTAATCATTCGTCGAATTCGTACGAATTGATCGTGAGATAGCGTAGATACTCTTTTTTTCAAAACTTTAAACACATTTTCCCTCAGTTCACACAGTTCGCACTGAAACACATTTCGCACTGTGACGCACTTATGTTTCAAAATGCTAAACGCAGGCAAGCAAATGTTAAACACAACTATAACACAGTTTACATACAACGACTCAAAATTGTTCACACTTATTTCTAATGATGACGTGATCAAACCAACTGTACATAATACAAGTCAGTTCAGAGTCCCAAAATTGACTCAAAATGTTGCAGTGTATGTTGAGACCAATAATGGATGGTAACAACATAAGAGGGAGAGAAGAAAGAGTATGTGTAAAAGAGGTGGTGAACATGGAGAAAGAGGATGAGGACGAGGAAGAGAGTGTGGAGAATGTTGTCAAGGCTGGATCTGGCTTTATAGGATTTTTCCCTTTGCCTCTAAAGATGATATTGTCTGTGATGCGGACAAAGTCCTCCGGCATAGAATCAAGCAGAATCAAGCTCTCACTTTTGTTTTTCCCTGTCACTGCATGCTTTGGATTCTGTGTTCTCCATTTTTGTATGTAGTGTCTAATGCATGATCTGTAGTGTTTACAATTTTGGCTCGCTGTGTGTATGATCTGAAAGTATTATTTGATTTTGAGCACAGATTAAATGGTTTTGAGGTAATTGTTTGATTTTGCCAGGAGAGTCAGCGGTTCTCTGAATGTGGTTTGGAAATGTTTTTAAGGTTTTGAGAAAGTGAGTGATAGAAGTTGCAGAAAAACTGTAAATTCAATCCTATACACACATAAGCACTGGAAGCAAAGAGTTTAATACCCGAAGTACTCAATAACATGAAACATTTAGTTCTTCGCTTGTTGATTCACTCATAAACGGTGGATGAGACTCAAAACTACATTCAGAGACCAGCTTCTAACATGACACCATGCACCTGCAATCCTTGCAACTCTGTCACGATATACACTTTCCGTCACGTAAAGAGTTAGAAACACACTCTAAAACGGAATTAGGTTTCACACTTCATAGCGATAAAACACCTCTCGTGCTTGCAGATGTAAACACATATCCACTCAACAACAAACACACAACTACTCATTGTATCAAATTACACACTCGGAACAAAGATAACAAAAACAGAACCTAAGTGGGAGGAAGGAGAACATGTAAGGAATTCATTAAGAAAAAAAGAGAGGGAAATGCTAGGTTCAGCGTATAGCATGAACCAAACGAGGCATAAAACAGGTGCGTGTTCTCTCATGACAGCTCTGTAAAGGGGTGTCTTTGGGATGTAATCAAATATGAAATACTTTTCACACACATACAAACACCGGTGCTGCCACACACTGCTTTACGAGCCAAAGCCTCTGTGATAATGAGAGCGTAGACTCGGCTGCAGTATCATTTCTCTCGGCTGTTAGCTCAGCGGTGCGCTAACATCTCACTGTCATTTTATGTGCCAAAGCTAGAATGTTGTAGTAATCATAGCATCTGGTGGTGGTTAAATGGTAATCCAAATCTTTAGTGGTGATCCACGAGTGGTATTACCCACTGACACGACCTACATTAACTATGTGACCTTGTAAGAAGTCAATCCCATTTATCATCTGTGGTAAGTATGCTGCAGGTCACTTTGGAAACTGCTAAATACAAATCTTAACCTCACCAACATGTGCAATACCAGCTTGAAGAGTTGGCATTTGTAGGGCGATTAAAAACATCCTTCAAGGTGGCTGCAATACTAATTATATATAAAGTATATATACATATATATGTGTGTGAGAGAGAGAGAGAGAGTGCCTATATGTGAGGGAGTTTTTTAGCTAAATAAAACACAGACAACCAAACAAATTCTTGAAATGCTTGATGGCTTCGTCAGTGTTTAGAGTTAACCAGATAAGAGCAGTGTAGATCAAGTGCTGGATCCTATCTTAACACAGAAAGAAGATAAATAGATGACTTTGAACTTTTTGTGTTGAAAAAGATCATGACACCTGCATTAAAAAAAAAGATAAACCACACGCACACCTGTGCACACACACATCGCATCGTAGACAGAAGACCTGAACTTAAAGTTATCAGATGGTCACTGGAGCTAAACACAACAGGTATGAGGAGAATGATCATCTCAGCGGTCACAAAGAAAGACAGCTGGAGACTTTTGCAGGCTCATGGAATCATATTGCCAACCATTTAAAATGTTCTCTTTCTATTAGTGTTCGATTCCATTTTTAAAAAGTAGAAAGATTTGTTGGCATGCCCGTTAAATGTCAAGTTTATCGGCCTGCTGGAAATCATTTTGTCTTGGAATGGTGAGGGAGAGGAATAAGCAAAGGGCCGAAACTCAATCTGACTGCAGCGGTTTGGAGCCGCACACAGAGCCAAACTGCTAAATTCATATTTATTTGAGTTTCTGACTGTTGAAGCAGTCAAGGCCTTTAAATATATCCAGGGATATTCCAAGACATTTTGGTCTCTTAAAAGAAATGTGGCCAGCATCTTACATCAGGACATGATTTATTTCAAGACGATTCATCAAAGTTAAAGTCTTTGTTGTTTACAAATGAAGTTGATCTGCATGTGTTTCGTGTGTGGTTTATGTGAGTTGATTTTAGTTTTACAATGGATGATTTTACAAAAGTATGCTTTACATATGACAATAGTAGGCCTGTGTGACAATGGAGGTCTTTTAGTAGTATAATAAATGTACAAGTTTTATCATTCAGATGAATTACAACTTATTTTACGCTTACAAGCACCCCAGCCAAACTAATTTATACTCGTGAGGAATTATCATCATTTACTACCGTCATGTCATTCAAAACCTGTGTGGCTTTACTTCTTCTGCGAACACAAAAAGAAGATAAATAGATATTTAAGATGTTATGAACTGTTTTTGTTCATACAATGAAAGTCAATGGGGTTATTTTGGACCCTAGTGTTCTTCAAAATATTGTATGTGTTGTGGAAAATAAAGTTGTGGTTACCTAGAATCCAACAGTAACACGTGCTTAGACTGTCTCCATGGAAGACAATATCATTTGTGTATGTATGTGTGTATTGGTGTGTGTGTGTGTGTCTATAAACACACACACACACACACACACACACACCACAAGTTGCACAGGCTTGCTTGCCTGCCCCATGAACCCAGAAAATTACACACACCATCGGTGCACAAGAGAATGTTTTGGATTCACTCAAAGAAAAAATATCCCAAAGGCTTTAAAGGTGTGGTTCAAAAGACAGTTAAATGATTATCACTCACCGATAGGGCACATTAGGAACTTATGAAACTTCATGACCTTTCACTGTTCCTTCACATCTGGTGAGAGAATACGAGATTTTTTTATACAGGTGTGTGTTGCCTTCTATTTTTTGTCATATACTCTCAGGCCTGTGTGTGATCTCCGACATATACGAGGTCCTCATCCAAGCTCATCTTAATTGCAGTAAACTTCCCCATTCTTTCAAAAGTCAGCGACTGCCACGAGCAAATTGTTTCATTAAACATGTAAACTCAGTTTACAAGGAGTGATCGTGAGTGACACGTTGATGTCAGGTATTGGGTGCGTCAGAATCAGGTATGACATTCCGCATACCGTGGCGAGGTCACCTTACAAATTTTTTCACAGGTCAAATAAATTAGCAGGCATGTTCACTTTTCTAGCAAGTGTATGTGTGTATACAGTGAAAAAGCAAAATAGGGATGTCAACTTCGAATCATTTCCATTAATCAAAGTTTTTTTTCTGATAATAGAATCACCAAGGGCTAGAATAAACCAAGATGTTGTTATCAGCTTCTTTCAGTATGTTTGTGAGGACATTAAAATAAATGGCCCTTACATGTATAACGTTGTGTGGATCATTGGTGGGCTCTCACAATGTAGGTGATTTCGGGTTTTATAGGCTATCCTTGAACTTTTAAAAGGAATATTTATATATATAGGCCTGTAAATAACGAGAAGCCTTCAAATCATCAGTCATTTTAAGATGTCTTATTTCGTAAAATACACATGCCTCTAACCATAGGGGCAGACGTGGCCTAATGGTTAAAGAGTCAGATTGGTAACCCGATAGTTGTGGGTTCAATTCTCAATACAGAAAGGAAATGACTGAGATGCCCTTGAGGAACACACCTAACCCCCAATCACTCCCTGGTGCCACAGGTTGCCCACTGCTCTGTGTGTGTGTGCACGCGTTTGCTTGTAACTTGGGTTAAATGCAGAGGACAAATTCCAAGTATGAGTTTCCATTCTTGCCCTTTTCATGTCCAATGAAATGGTTTTAATTGTAGTGTTTCAGATTTAAATTTAAATATTAACCCTTTTCACTATTAAGAACCACTTTTCAGTCATTTCAACTTAAATTAAACTGACTTAAAACGACTTAAAGCAATGTAAAAAAACATATATGTTGTCAAAACTTGAGCATAATTTTGAATAGTGAAATGTCCTCACGGGTGATTTTTGAGAAAAGAAAAGAAAGAAAATAGAAAAGTCCTCTCGACTCATCACAAACCCCTCACACACTCTCTATCCGTGCACTTATACGGGGGCAGGTGAGCATCTCTAAACCCTTAACTCGCGTGAATGTGTTTGTGATTGATAGGTCTGTCCTGTAAGCCCCGCCCACGTGGGCTGTCCTTGCAGAGCGATTATCCTATATTAACGCCGCCGGTGTGCTCAGTTCTGAAATACAGAAGAAATACCTTTGCCGAAAGTGTTGCTCAAAACAAACAGCCGAAGACTTCAATAAAAAGCTACTCAGTTTAAAGTGAAAGAGGCGCCTTACAATGAAGTTGGAGGTTTTCTCTGCGAGTCGCCTTGTGGACAAGCCTCTGGACCTGTGCAATGACATGGATGTGAACGTGGCTTCACCGCTGTCCACGGAGGAGGAATTGGGCTCGGATGGAGACTGTTCAGCCAACAGCCCAGGACCAAGTGCCCCCGTTTCGGACGGGAAGGCGAAACCATACACGCGTAGACCCAAACCACCATACTCTTACATCGCGCTCATTGCCATGGCGATACGCGATTCCAACACCGGCCGGCTTACACTTGCTGAAATAAACGAGTACTTAATGAAAAAATTCCCGTTTTTTCGGGGCAGCTACACGGGGTGGCGAAACTCTGTACGGCATAACTTGTCATTAAACGACTGTTTTTTAAAAGTGCTGCGAGATCCCTCGCGCCCGTGGGGGAAAGACAATTATTGGATGTTGAACCCACACAGTGAATACACATTCGCAGACGGTGTTTTCCGCCGGAGGAGGAAGCGCATCAGTAAGAAGAACTTGAGCAACTCGGTATCTCAAGAGCGCGCGCCAGATGACAGCCGGCTCCCAGCGCGCGACGAAAGCTCCAAGTTTTCCAGCTCGTTCGCAATAGACAGCATCCTCAGTAAACCGTTTATGCGGAGGGAGCAAAGCACAGAGGACACGTGTTTTGGTACCAGGCTAATGTTGTCAGCAGCTCCACACTTTTTGCCTGTCGTTATGGGCTATCCACCGTCCACGGTGGCTCATGCGCCTCAGAGCGGATTCCAGGTCAGTTCTGAGGTGTCGAATGCCTTTCCAATCTACAGGTGTAATACGGTGGACATTGCTAACATCAGTCGAATGCCGGACATATCGAATCCCCTTCCGGGTTTGGCACATTCTCACACTACTGTCCAGGAGACTGGATATCACCCCTTCAGAATAGACTCTCTGCTGTCATGAAATGACAAGTGAACATGGCAATTACAGACATTCGCACGCTTAAACGCAATTTCTTTGGTGTTTGACACACCGATTATGTGCACTTTTCTCTGTTTGTGTTTCTCTGTTTCAACGGTTTGTGTTTTGGGCTTATGTGCTTTTTTATCGTGATTTTTAAGCCCAGCATGCACAAAGAATACATTAGGCTACTGCAATACTGCATGTTTGCTTTTTAAATGTCTTCAGTGCCGCGCCAGTGCACAGTGTTTACTGATTCCATTTTCATTTCTTGTAAACGATGACATAACCATGTCAATAATTATACAGAATGTGTATTTAAATGTAGTTGCTTCTTTGTAAAACTGTTGGGTGTCTGTGTAAATGTGATGGTTTGTCAGAGCTGTGCTCAGTCAGTTGGACAACATGCTGTTGTGCTTCGTTTCGTCAATAAAAGAAAATATGAGAGAAATTAGTCCTGCAAGCATTTTCAATCATTATTCTTCTGAAACCTGCATACTTTGAGTGACACTTACCTCACTGGTTAGGCTATTGGACACGTCACTGACTCTTGTCATAAGAGCTCTGTTTGCATAACTAACATGTTTTACAATGATTCTGACTTGCTGAAATGAGATCTG
>JAOTRC010000004.1:6390665-6401800 GCA_027497675.1 Cyprinella lutrensis
CGTATGAATTGTTACGAATTAGCCACTTTTTAATCATTCGTCGAATTCGTACGACTTGGTCGTGAGATCGGGTTGACTATGACGTCAAAGAGGATAAAACACCACCCCTGCAAAAGAAGATCAACGCCTACTTCAACACAGCTGGTTTAGCCCCGCCCACCAAGTCACGCATTACACGCATAGCTAAATAACATAGATGCCTGCCTCGTGATGACAAACCGGATCGAGACTGAAACTCATTATAATATGCAAAACTGTTATCCACTCACAGCGGTGGGCGTTGAAAAAACAAGCGTTGACCCATAAAACCAAAACCCGCCCATAAAAACCAAGCGTTTTTGAGCTGGGCCCAAAACTAGGGTAGAAATAGCCTATTACTTATTAATTTTGATGTTTTTTAATGTAAAAACCAAGCCAATTTGTGAACTGAACTTTGAACTAGTTCATGTAGAAAGTGAAATTTCCCAACACTGGTTGCAAGTCTATACCGCCAACACATTGTCAGATTACCATGCCAAACACTCAGAGAACTGTCATGACAGAAGTATGTTTGAATATGTTATTATTATTATTATTATTATGTGTTTTATAGTATGTGTAAAGGTCTGAAAGAAATGCTTGTGTCTGAGTGTTAGTCTGGTGAGTGTGTGTCAATCAGTCAGCCTTCTGCACAGAACTCTCACGACCATGTGCTTTGAAGCAAGAGTGCTTCTCTTTGAAGATGTCTCTCTCTCTCCCTCCCTCTTATTCATTAAGTCTGTGTTCAGCACCAAGAGTAATAGGAGTGTGGAGAGCGACATGTTCTCAGCAGGAGAGAGGGGGAATCTGAGCCCCATTAGTGTGCAGGTAGGCAGCCTCTGTCAGTGTTAATTTCTCCACACGTCTTCCTCGTGAGTTGTCATGGTTCTAAAATAATCTGCCTTTTGAAAGTGCGGCAGGGTGAAAAGAAGCCAGGGAGGCAAAATCATACCTCACTTCATTGCTCTAAATCTACATCACATCTGTTAGAATATGAAAACTCCTGAGAGGTGACAGGAGGGAGGGGAAGAACAGGGTTTCAGTCGGAATCTCCTGCCGTGCTATATAGAAAACCGCTCGATCTATATGAATTTAAATGAGTCCCGATGATCAGTCCCTCGCCTGAGTCGGTTTATGTGGGGATTTCAACTATGTTGCTTGTCTCTGGTGGTTTTTTTTTTCCAAAATGGGAGAAAAAAACAAGGCAGTCTGTACCTAAAGTATCTCCATTTTCCATTAATTAGCATTTAGAAATAACAGTGTTTTATGATGCAATATTGTTTGAAAAGCATGTGGTATAAATGGAAAATATTTCATTATATTATAGCATATTTTGCAGTGACACTCTTAAAAACATAGAATTGCCTTTTCCCTGTCTGCTGCTTTGGACAATCTGCGCTGACTCCAGAATAATGAATTACTCTGCATGTTCAGCTCAGGTGATTGGCTCAACACCTCCTTACTCCTTATGGCAACAAACAGGTTGCGTCCTTGGCAGTAACAATGTTGAGTACTTGCCGAGCAACTGCAATCGAGATGAATGGGAATGCTAACGGATAGCTTTTTCCAAATACTTCAGACCTCTATGGTGTCATCATCACAAGTGTTAAAGTTACTTGTAAAAGAAATGCGTTACAATACTGCGTTACTCCCTAAAACGTAGCTAACTTTTTAGCATTACTTTTTCTCAGCTAGGCTAGGCTTGCTTGTTGGTTGTATTTTTGGCAAATGTAAAGCCGCTTGCACACCAAAAGTGAAACAATAAACCTCAGGCTGAAGAAAATTTAAATTGACTCCTGTACAGTAGAGGGCGCAGCTCAGACAATCCTTACTGTAAATGCTGCAATTTTGAATTGCCTAAGAATAGGATGCTGGAAAGTTTAACACTATCTTCAGCAATATTCTGTGTTTGTATTTCACTGTTTTTGCTCCTTTTGAGGAAAAATGTATCTATTTTGGCTCAAGCGAGATGACTAAATGCCTGCTTTACATTTAGCCAAGAACTACAATAACCATCATGTTCACCTTTGCTCTGCACCTTATGCACTATTTTTCTCAACTTGGGGACAGGAGTCAGTCAATAAATGGGAAAACAAAGTAACTTGCGTTACTTATTTGAAAAAGTAACTTCGATATTTGAGCCCGTTCTCATCCCAAGGCGTCATATACAACGCTTTTGCCAAAGCATTAACATCCAACGCACATGGCACCCTTTAACGTTAATCAGACACAGATATACTATATGGGGCAGAAGGTGCCTCCTAGTGGTCTAGCCCCAACCCTACTCCATACCCAACCCTACCATAACCGAAGCAGCTCATTTGACGCTAAAGAGTGCCATATGCATTGGATGTGTACGCTTTGACAGAAGTGTCGTATATGACGCCTTGGGATGAGAATGCGTTGGATATATTGATGAAAATTGGAATCACACGTTGCTTGTAATGTGTTACCCCCAACATTGTTCACCACTACATTCCACTATAGTGGTTATAAAGAGCCCTAAAATACACTGAACAAAGTTTACATTAATTGAAATAAGCAGCATTCCTGTAGTTCACACATTATAGCATGAAGCAAGCAATGCCAAGGTCATGCAGTTGATTTTTCTAATGCATGAATTGATAAAAAAAAATGTATCCAGTACTTTAAATGCAATGTACTGTAAGTGGCATTGGATAAAAGCATCCTGCAAATGCTTTTAAGTTTAGAAGTTTAGATATTTCGGGTATGACATGATGTACATAATTTTTGTCAGAATGAAATGGCCGCTTTTTACTCCCTGGCATAGCCGGGATGCTTTTTCTTTGCTAATGCATCATAATAAAGAACTACTGTACCAAAGCACATTAAGTTTTATCTTTGTATTTCATCATTCTTATACTACCAGAGAGAAGTATAAGAGAATGATGGAAGGTATTTGGTCACAAGTCTGTCTATATAGTTCTTAGTTCTTATCAATGATGGAAGGTATTTGGTCACAAGTCTGTCTATATAGTTCTTAGTTCTTATCAACAGTACACAAACTACCAAACTAAACTGAACATTAAACATTAGCAATTAGTTATTATGATGAATAGTAATTTGCTTCTGCCATAATTCTATAATTGACTAGGGATGTGAGTTACATTAACGGTTTCAGTTTTTATTTCTGAACGATTACGTTTCTTTACCAGTTCAATTAATGATGTGTGTGTGTGTGTGTGTTTAAGTAGACCTTTTGTATAAATAGATGCACTCCACTCCACTGTAAAGTAATGAGATTATTATTATTATTATTATAAAAAATAAAAACACATCTTTGAAAAATCTTGCAAAAGCTGTGTATAAAATGACGTTTTGATGTATTTTTAGAAGTGGCAAACACAATCCAATGGTCTCTAACCTATACACAGTATGATTTTTTTTTTAAATTAATAATAAAGGTTTAAATTAATAGTTTTATTCAGCATGGACACAATTAATGTATCAAAAGTGACACAAAAGTCTTTGACGTTGTTAAAACATATATCATGTTTTAAATAAATGCTGTTCCACATAAAAAATATATATATATATAAATATCTGTAAATATCTGTATTTAAAGAAAGAGCTTCCCACTGGTATTTATAATGGTGTTCATGTGCATTCACGTTTAGTTATGATCATACACACATGACTTAAAAGCAGCATTAAAATCAAACACCCTGGACAGGTCAAAACCTCTCTGTGGACACCTGCAGACAGGCTGGTATATCTATATGCAAGTGATCGAGCCCCTGCAGCTTGTGATTCGCTGAGGCCGCAGGGGTCTCTCTTAGACACACACGCAGGTTGTTTAAACCAGGATCCTCTCTGCTGTGACTGATGCTGATTAAAGCCAGCACCTCAACAAACACATGCATTCTAATAGAGGAAAGCGTGGTTCAATCTTCCTTTGAAGCTGCTGTGTGTTATTTTTTGAATGTTACAATACTTTCTCCTTTTCAAGAGACAACTTTTAGTAAGCAGTTTGTAGGTTCATTTCACCAAAAAGTGTAAACACTAGGGCTGCAGTACATGCATCCACGCTAAAGAGAATAAATGTAAGTTCAAACTAGTTTAGTCCATTTATGCAAGATTTTCCGCCATGAAGAACACTGGCGGGCTTTGCACTTGTGTCTTTACGTTTAGAACAGTAGAACTTTTGATTGCCTGTTGGGACACATTTATAGTGTTGTAAAAATGCAATTTTTAAAAAAATAAGAGTAGAAATTTATGAAAAATAAGACTTTTTATAAACAGAAAAACCACAAATACATGTTCTATTGCACCCCATAAACACTATCATGAAAAGAAAAAAAAACACAGTAAACCAGCCCCTTAAAATAAACAAAATGTATGTTCCTACGTAACAGACAATAAAATTTGTCAATTGTGGTGCGTCTAATGAAGTGTTGAATAGCATTTGCATACAAAATGCATGTACTCATCTTTGCACCAATAAAATGTGCAACACTATATTTTACTACCTAATCATATGCACTATTTGATTAATTTAACTTATAGTGAAATGTATTCCTTGACATCTCACGGGGCATGTGAGTTCCTGAACATGGTGCATGATGGGATAGCTTAGTGTGGGTTTAGTATGCATTAAGGGCACTGAGCTTAGAAGACATGGGACAATCTTACACACTTACCTCCTGTTGCGTGCATGAACTCTCAAGTGGCCAAGACCGCAACTATGGTCATTTGGAAAGGTTCCTTTGGTTCAAGTGTTGTCTTTCCATTGGTTCATTGTTTTGATTGCTTTCAGGTGTCTTGTTTAGTCATCAGTCCATGTGTGTGTATACATTAGCCCTCTTGATTCTATTGTCTATAGCTTTTTGTGTCTCAACCTACAAGTCTTTGATTTTTGTACACGTTCTATGTGAAACAAAACTCCACTTGGATGTAATCAACTCACCTGCAGTGGATTGGGTGTCAACTGTTTCATAATATTACTGTTTTACTGTATTTTTGACTAAATAAATGCAGCCTTGTAACTTTCTTGTATGAGAATAGATCCATTAGAGGACTTTGGACCACTGATATTCAACTATGTACTCTACAAGGGCTTAATAATTTAATTAACAGTGTGACCCAACATAAAAATCACATTCTACAAGCAGAGCATTTTGAACTTTCCACAACCTCGGTTATTAAAGGTTTAACACAGACGCTGATCAGTTTTAAAGGCCAAGTGCATCAAATAGCAGCGCAGAACCGTTAAAGTAATGAAGATGGGTGTAAGTATGGGCATGGTGAGGACTGTGTAGAAGATAAGACTGTATAATCCAGAGAGAATTCAGTCTTCAATCTCATCAAGCTGTAATGAAATACTCGACTCATTGTGGGCCTGTAGCAGAATCATGTGGCGCGCTGGTGCACGGGCACTCTGCCATCCTGGCACAGCTGCTCAGATGTTATTCAGTTATTCAGAACAGTAAAGCGGCCCCTCTTTGATAATTGTGCTTCATGTGACCTGATTAATGCTGCAACAATTTCACACCAACACTGTCCTTAATTGCAGTTTTGATGATTTTATAAATTCTTCCGCACAGCTGCACAGAAGTAGGCTCATTAATACTGCGATCATAAAATCAGATTCATTTGACTAGCATCTACAAGGGGTGGTTCTTACAAGTTTGTGTTATGCCCATTATGTGGATGCTGCATCTGATCATCTGCATAAAAAAAATGTATAATATTGTAAAATATTATAATTTAAAAAATCAATTTAACGTAAGTCAAGACTTCACTTGCTGTTAGCATCCCATTGACTCCCATTCATTTTGGCCTCACTTGACAGTGAATAACTTTACATCTGAGGCATCCAAAGACTTCATTTCTCCATTATTTATTTCTAAAGAAACACTATACAATGAATAAAATGCTCCATTACTTTGTATCTTACGTTATGGACAAGCCATTTTTGTAAAAAACAGGCTAACGATTGCGTTATAACCACGGGACTTTCTGTCGCACAGTAGTAGCTCGCAGGCAATCGTTTATTGTCTATGAGGAAATCGGGGGGACATTGAGGCACAAAGTCAAGGTAGAAGCCCATAAATAGAGAGTCCATAAAAGCAACCGGACAAAATATTTTGACCCCAAACATTTGAACGGGAGTGTCATTGTATATCAGTTTCAATATTTCTATTTCAATATGAATTGCAACATTTAACAAGTTCCTCGTTCAGCCCTTGTCTTGTTAATAATCATGCACATGCCTGGAAAGCATAAAATGTTGCTACTGACAGATATCCTTGAAATAGGTGTGCTTAGAGATCACACCTGTCTCTGGAACAGAGTCAGGGGAACCTTGAAACACTCTCTGCCTGTCAATCATTGTGCATGTTTGGGTCTGCTGACATCAGGCTGGCTGACATGTCTTTGGTGGGTGGGCTGTCTCCCAAATTCCCAAATTATTTTTAGGTTTAATTTGTATGTATAGTCTGATTCAGACTTCTTTTTTTCTTAACCGGTAACATTCAAAATTTGTCCTTTTTTTGTTCTATGGAAGAAAGAAAGTCATACGTGTTTGGAGTTATATGAAGGGTATAGAAAATAATGGCAGAATTTACCCTTTTTTGGGGAGAAACGTCCTATTTTCCCAAATGCATGATGTGCACAAACACATGATGGGTTCCCATGTTTTATGGGGACTTTCCATAGATACTTATTTTTATACTATACAAAGTAACACATTACTGAAAGATTCAAAACACATGATTTATAAGCTGTTTTTCTCATAGGGACCAAAACATTGTCCCCTCAAGGTTAACAATTACTGGTATTACTTTCTTGGTGGGGATATTTGGTGCCCACAATTACCAAGCCCCCAACGCATCAATGCGACAGAATTATGATGCGGAGGCTGAATCAAGGAGGCATGATGGGAATGCAGAGACTATAACCATCATGATGATAATACAGACAACACTAAGCAGCTCTCCAGTGCAAGACCTCTGGGTCTGCTTCGCTATAGTGTATTCTGAATGGTAACTAGGATGTTGTTGGTTTCTATTTGGTTGCTTACTGGCCCAACATAGCCAAAATGTCATTATGATATTCTGTTTTCTAATGGCTCAGGTTCCTTTATCGAACTACATGTTGTTGTTTTTTTGTCATATTTATTTGTATATTTGCTAGTTGTGAACTGTGAGTCTGATTGCTTAGTAAATTAAACTAATTTCTCTTCAGCAAAACGGATGAGTTGAGGTATCATTCATGTCTGTAGTTCAAATGCTGGACGTGATATGACCTTGTGCCGTCTGGACCAATCGGATGCACACAAATTATTCATTACTCAACAAATTGCATCAGGACAGTTTAATTCAAATGGGTGATACATGCAAGTATCAAATTTAGTCTCACTATTGGATACATTAAGCATCCTTACCCCTTTTAAGGGCATAGAACTAAACGGCTGTTGATCTGGTGAAAATAAAACAACTTTGTGCTTTCCTGTATTCTGCTTCAGCTCACTTTCCCTTGGTAAACTGAATGCATGTATGTATGTGTATGTTATGCCCTGTTTACAGAAGAAAGCTCGCGGGTGAAAACGTAAAAATATTTTATCGGATGGGCCTTTCGTTTACACGGCGATGGCGTTTTGAGGGCTTAAAACGCAAAAAAAAAACACCCTCCAGAGTGGAAATCTTAAAAACGCTCCACCGCCGCGTTCCCGTGTAAAGGTTAAAAACGCAAAAGTATGCTTGACAGTGAAGGTTGTACGCAGGCGCGCGGACTTAGTGTTGTTGTGTGGCAGTGCTTCACATCGCCACCTAGCCGTCTGGAGTGCATACTACATTGAATTTCACACACCTTTGCATCACCATGCATGCGAATTTCCCACGCAAAACGCTCGTCTAAACGCAGAATAAAAAGTGATAACGCATAGCCACTTTTGTGTAGAATAGAGTTAATGTTTAGTCTAGTTAATAAAATCTTGTTCATGTCACACGTAAAGTTGTCCGTTTCTCAATCTTATACACTGCATCCCTAATCATATATTTTGACTACAGGCTCTGAATAGTACTGTACAGTAACAATGACATTTCCCATTCATGTAAGAAATGTACATTTCTTAGAATTAATAAACAGTCTTCACGGGACAAACAGGTTAATTGAATTGTAAAATTAATTTACAACATTAAGTAAATTATATTAACTGATCCAACTATTCATATTCAATTATAACCAGCTATGATTGGTTATTAATATTTCATAGAGCTAATTTGCTACAACCTGAAGGATAATACTCATGGTTAGGTGTTTGTTCAAATTAATGAATCAAAGTATGTGCAATTGTAATACTGATGCTTTCCTTACAAAACTCTTTAGAGTGATAAATGGCTTGTTTAATCTGTAGTCTATTAATGTTCCACCTTCAGTATTGCCGGAGGTAATAAATGATGACATTTCAAGATAGAGACAGACAAAGAGAGTGTAATTATTAGATCTATTTAGAACCCAAATCTGATTATTTTCAAGATCTCTTTCTCTCAAAAGCACACACATACACACACTACACATTTTATGGTCATTTATTTGATCAAATATACAGTAAAACAGTAATGAAATATTATTACAATATAATATATAACGATCTTCAGTGTCACACTATCTTTTAGAAATTATTTTGATATGCTGTTTTGGTGCTCAAATTACATTATCAATGTGTACAATGATCAAGAAACAAATTATACTTTTTCATAATTTACCGAAAATATAAAAAAAATTGCTTTTAATAACTGGCTTGAGCCTTCTTACTAAATATAGCCTCTTGTTTATCACATCACATCCAAAAGAGTCTACAAAGCATTTGTTTTTCATTTTAGGCTGGTCCTGTTCATTTCCTCTCAGAGGGTGTTGATCTTCACCCTCCTTACATCTATCATTTCATGATCATCTGTGAGTCCAATCATCTACCAATGAATTCTAAAATTATTTGTTTGTCTGGCTCTGTGCTTTGAAAATTCAGAACATTTTTGTCCTCACGTTTCTTATGGTGAAAAATCGAGGGAGATGAGATGTCTTTTAGCTACATTCCATGAACGAATGAGGCAAAACATTATAACCAGTCAGTCAGGTGAGGGAAATATCGTTGATCATTTCCTAACAAGGCCACATATTAAAGGAGCATTTAATCCATTTCAACATTATTGAAAGTGGATCATATATGTTGTCAAATGTCAAATAATTTTTGAATTTGGTGCCCCCTTGAGAAATGACAGAAAATAACCGAAGGATGCATTTTATGAAAGACTACATCACCCACAATGCACCACATTGCACAGCTCCGCAAGCCACACCCACTAATCCGGAACCGCACGCACATCAGAAAAATCATTCTTTCGTCAACAAGGCTAACGTTAGATGCCACCAGAGTTTGAAATTCATTTCACGCAAAATTTCTAGTTAGTTAGCTGTGGCGAGCAGGACGAGCGACGTGAGAGGACGACGCGAGGCCGGTGGCAGGAGTGATAATGAAAGACAAGAGACGCACTGACCGGTCTCGTATCTCTCACAGAGGAGCGGGAGCATAAACGGCAGATCGAGAGAGAAACAGGCCTGATTTTATGTTATGAACTTAAAACGTACAATATACGTAATAAAATATCCAAAAATACCTTGCACAGTGTGATATATTTTCTGCAGTTGTGTACTTACAATAACCCCAAAGTTCCCAAAGATTTTTAATTTCAGAGAAATTTCGATTTTGAATAATGGCTCATCCCTGGTCATTGCCGCCCGTCAATTTGCATGTTTCCGTTTGTACTGCCATAGTGACCATGGCGACAGACGTGGCCAAACTTGTTACGTCTAGCTGCACACTCACACTGTTGTTGTTTCGTTCAAACATTATGGACCTTTGAAAGCAGACTTTGGGACAAAATGAGAACTAAAATGAGGATCAATATCTGCGTGACGTTTTTGAGATGCCGAGAGCTTCACGTCCGAGACTAACTCTGACTTGACAGGGACGCAAAGATAGATACAAAGATATGTTTGATTAAATATGCTTTATAATCTACCTATACATACTGTAAAGGTTTGAAAAGCTGAGGAGTATATCAATAAATATTGATGCATTACACAGGTAACAGTTTTAGAGCACAGTCTATTTCAAAATCCCTCAGTTGCAATCAGAGAGCAGATAATGCTTGTCAGAATGACGCTGGACTCATATAATGCCTCAGTGCATTCTGCATTATTGTTGATGCCAATGGCCGACTCAATATCCTGAGTTTTGGATTCAGAAGTATAACAGAAAGGAGATTGCATACTGTGATAGAGTTGTGGCTTCAATGCATCTATGATGAGGCGTCATTTCTGATAGATTCCAGCTCTTGAAATCATTTTTGTGGCCCCAGCGATATAGAGATCTCTTTTTGCTCTTGTTTTGTTTGATTTGAAAAAACATCAATCTCAGTATAAGAACTAAAGCCACCTTACATTCCAATGAACATTAGTAAGGCCAGATTAGTACTGTGATCTGACTAAGGTTCACGTGGAAAACTGTAAGCTTATTTCGTATTTTATGCTAATTGTGCTTTATTTGTATTCATTGTCATGTGCTAAACTGATATGATTTAATGAGTTTCGTAATGCATGCATACCAAGTTGCCTGACTATAAACTATAGATTCAGTAAGTTAAGCTTAATGAACAGCATGTGTGGCAACTGTATTCGATTACCACAAAAATACATTTCCAGTTCCTTCCTTTTATTAAAAAAAAAGCAAACATCTGGGTTACAGTGAGGAGATTGCAATGTAAGTGAAAAAGCCAATAAACAAAATACTCACTGTTTCAATTTGTGTAGCCACAAGACGTACAGTATGTGGAAAAAATATTTACTTTACACTTTAATGTTATATCTGATTTTACAACTCATTTATCAGTGTCACCATAAAAACAACCATAAAACCCTATTGTAATAATGATTTAAATGGCTTTACAGCAGGAAGAATACTAATTTTAACAGAGGAAATAATGTAGGTTTTTTTTTTTTACATTATTAGCAAATTTCTGCTTTTAAAGGGATACTCCACTTTTTTTGGAAATAGGCTCATTTTACAACTCCCCCAGAGTTAAACAGTTGAGTTT
>JAOTRC010000004.1:6500067-6515012 GCA_027497675.1 Cyprinella lutrensis
CATTTATAATGTTAGAAAAGATTATATTTTAAATAAATGCTGTTCTTTTGAACTTTCTATTCATCATAGAATTTTGGAGAAAAAATGGTACACGACTGTTATTTTTTGAGCTTAAAATCAGCATAATAGAATGATTTCTGAAGGATCATGTGACACTGAAAACTGATGTGCAATCAGCAACAGTAATGATGTTGAAAATTCAAATTACATTTTAAGATAAATTAAAATAGAAAACCATCATTTTAAATTGTCATAATATTTCACAATATTACTGTTTGCCATTTTTTTTCATTAAATAAAGCAGCCTTGGTGAGCAGAAGAGACTTCATTTAAAAACATAAAAAATCTTACTGAGCTACAACTTTTGACCGTTAGTGAAAGTGATGGAAATCTCTTTGCATCTGGAAAAAAAATGTAATACAAATTTTTGTACACCCATCCTCTCCCTCAACATTAATGTACAGTAGTTTCATATGTTGTCGAATGACCTCATTATATTGCATTAGAGGTGTTAAAATTCGGTATATATTGCCTCAGGTTAGTTTTTACAGTGTAAATTAAAGTTCAGGCCAAGCACATTGCATTGCATAATACAGTATTCCACACAGTTTTCTTTGCATTGACAAATTTTGGCAAAAGTTCTAATCTAGGGCATGTATGTGCATATCGTTCATGGTATGCATACTGCATACTACTTTCTTTCAAAAATAAATAGAGGGCAGTGTGCCATTCTGAACATAATACCCTATTTTATAAAAAAAATATGAAAATAAAAGACAAGGATTGTGTATTTGGGTGATTATCAGATCATAATATCTGAATTAGAAAGTTCCTTGCTCAGAAGTGGTTACCGTTAAATCATGTGTACTTAGACTGATGTTTTTTTTTAATTGTTAAACAGATGGTATTTGACACCACTTTCCTGGTGGCTTCCTGGAATATTTGAGCAGATACGTTGCAATTATTGGATTGAAATAAAGTAGAAGTCGTTAGAGGTGCACTGCTTTACTTTAAAAAGCCAGCGACAAACTTATTTGAGCTAAACTTGCCATCATCAGCAAGTCCTCCTCACCCCCACCTGGTCCACTGTCGGCCGGTTCAAAGGTGGAATTTTGATCCGGAGCAGAAGATGACCGAGTAGAAGTCTTTGTCGGTTCTGGCATGGCTGCTAAAAATAACTTTCCCACACTCTTGAAGGGCTTTCATCGTACTTTCTTTCATCTGACAGCTAGTTTCTGAACTCTGTCCACATTGTAAAAATAGCTTTGAGCTTCATAAAGAATATTTTGCAGGTGATTGGTTTTGAGAATTTGTAGTTGGTAGTTAATGGTTAACTCCCTTTATATACTTGATTAACACTTAATGAAGACGTTTTTTAAGATTAATGTTGAAAGGGGGAATTATTGGGCTGCTTTGTCCTCCCTTTTTTCTACTCTCTTCTTTGAATATGGATAGGAAGGGTTCTTCTAAAGGTTGCATAAATCAAAACCTTTAAACAGGCAGTCATTGAGTAAGTGGTCAATCATAAAAACTTGATGAATTTTATGACCATCTTTACCCTGGCACCTATTCAATGGAACCTAAACAGATGACCGAGGTCACTGGAAATGCATATTAATGAGATCTCAATGCAGTTTAATGTAGATTAATAGATTATTCATGAGTCAAAATGGGAGGGTCCTGATCCATATTAAAGAATGTTTCTGAGTCCTGTGTTGGCAGTGTTTTGTGACCCCAGCTTTGTGAACTGTGAGCCAAGCGGTGCTATTTCTGCTTTAGACAAACTTTCCCATCGTAGCTAATGAGGAGGAGTAATGCTGAGTGACAGTGGTATTGGGACAAGGGCGGGGCTACAGTATCACATTTCAACTGACAAATTACATTCAAATGTAAAATGTACATTATTGAATACGGTTGCTTTATCCAAATATATATATATTTTTTTTTACCACCATAAAATCTATTTTTGGTTTGTGAAAGCTTAAAGATAAATTTAATTTTAATGTTTTGTTTATATTTTTTTAGTTTAGGAAAACTTTATATGTAATCTAATTAGTTAAATGAAATATTGGCCTATTAAATAACTGTTATTAGATAAACTTTGGTGAATTTTTAAAGAAAGTTTTTATGTAATCTAAATGTTATATTCACAATATTATTGTCACCCTTGGTAAATATGATCAGATCTGCATTTCGTTTATCCTTTTGATCTTTCTTTCAAAAAATTCTGAAATATCTCACCTTCCATTAAAGTTAAAGAATTGAAAGTGGGGATGGGACCCCTAGAAATTCTTAAAGGGATAGTTCACTTTGAAATTATTTTTTTATGTTTTATCTTACCTCAAGGGTATCTGAGATGTAGGTGTCTTTGTTTCCACAGTATTTTCAATTGATATTTTTACACCTACATATTGGATGCCGTTGAGGTAAGCTAAGCTAAGACATACCAAAAATTAATTTCAAAGTGAACTATCCCTTTAAGACTAAAATATCTCTGAAATATATTCCCATTCATATTTACAATTTTAGTTAAATATAAATTTACTCCTAGATCTTCAATGTTGTGGGCCTATTTTTCTGCAGGAAGTCCTGGACATCTTGTTCAAATACATGGTATCATGTATTCTAGCTAATAGCAACAGATAAAAGATCAAAACCTGACAGCCTCTGCTTGAAATCTTATAATGGGCCGTGGTTGCATCTTCCATCAGGACAATGATCCAAAACAAACATTAAAATCAAAACAAAAATGTGTCACTGAGCAAAAAATATAGCTGTGTCCATCCCAGTTCCCAGACCTGAACCCTATAGAAAATGAGTGAGGTGAACTGAACATTTATTACATATTATTTCAGTTCTTTTACTTCAATGAGATGTTGGATTCATGTGAATTTTTTGGAGTACAAGTTCAAAAGGATTGACAATGCATATTTATGTTTTACAGGCGTCTTTGCTCATATAACCAAGGAGGGTGTCAATAGTACTATGACATATATTATTGCATCCATGAAACAATTTTATTTATCATCTTGTTTGTAAAAAATTACAGCAATCAGTTTATTTTCCGCCCTCAGTCACCATGACTAACTTGACAGCTATTCATTTGTACATTCTTGTATTGGTGTGCGTTCCCTTTCGACAATAACTATTGTGATGTAAGTTGTTTGCGTGTCTGGGTTTCCCATGTGGCAGTTCAGAAAGGTAGAAGAGCAAGTTTTCCATCACACTTGCATTTTATGGCCAAACAATCTCCGCCCACTTCCCCCAGCCTCCCTGCTTCCTTGTGTCGTGGCAGTGATGATGTTAATGACCAGTGACAGCTCACCTATCCCTGGCGTGCCTCCAGTTCGCCCCATCCCCCCCATTCACATGCACACGGCTGCAATCACGCACATTTGCTGTGAATCTGGATCGGTAAACCATTGCTAGAATCAAACACTCATGCATACGGATACTTGTGTATTGAGATGATTAATTCTACATAACCTCATATAATTATTAACTAGTGTTCACAACATAATTGATTATGCCAAACATTCACATTTTATTAAGAACATGGCCCATCTTGCAGATTACATTTTTATTATTTAAGGAGTTTTGATTTGATCTGTTTTTCTTATTGTCCATGAAGCATTAGATTTGACACTGTGAAAAAATATTGTTGGTTTAACTTAAAAAATAAGCTGGTTGCCTTAATTTTAAGTTCATTGAAATGGAAAAATTGAGTTAATACAATGAAGGAGATTGATTTAATTATCAGAAACTCAAAATATTATGTTATCTAAGTTACTACATAAACTACATAAATTATCTAAGTTGATTTGATAAAAGAAAAAATGTTGTGATTACAAATCATGAAATTTTTTTTTTTTTTTACAGTGGGAGGAAAATTTTGTCTTTTTCCTCATTTTTTTCCAAATCATGTCAAGCTCATTTCCTTTAAATGTTTTGGTTTCAAGAATGACAACTAGTTGTTCCTTCTTGTCTTTTTAAATAGTTTTAAATTTGATTTACTGAAGACGTTACTTTTTTATAGGTAGAAGTATTATCCTTACACTATGAAAAAAAAATGCATTCCAGAATTATTTCATCATGACTGAAAATGTGGATTTCCCTTATCAGGATTAATCACCCATGTTTGTTTCATAATGAGTGCAATATGAAATATTGGTGTTTTTTATGCGAGATGATAATTGTTATTGCTACTATATTAACAATCGTTGCTATTAAAAGTTGTTCAGATTTATTTAGTCTACATGAATCAATTTCCCCTTCTCTAATTCTAGTTTTATTTACATCTTGTTCTCAATGCCTGCATCTCTTTAATTCAAAGTACATGCTGTCATTTAAGAAGCCCTATTCCATGAGTCTCAATAAGACTTTTTAGTTAAAGTTCACTGAAGTGCGTAAGTCATCTCTATAGTGAAAGGTCAAGGGGTTGATTTTCTGATGTTTGATATTCTCCGCTAATTAAACTCTATTTTTCGGATTTAAACTCTTTGAATTCTCTAATCTCCATGCTCGCGGCTGTGTGATTAGAGCGCCGGTCGCTGGATCGAGTTTCCGTTCATTCCCGTTCGCTATTGAGAACATCCAGTATTTTATTTATTATGCTCCACATGGCATGTACAATACTAAGCTCTTTGACAGCATGCCCTTATCTGCGCCGTCGCATATGAGTCCATCCTGTGATCACAGTTGATGTTCTGATGTTTCATGCGCGTTCGACTGCAGTTCGCAAAAATGAGGTTTTAAAGTATCACGTTTATGTACCTATGTCGTTCGTTAACTTACCTTTTAAAAGGAAATATGCTGATTTAGCTTTCTTTGTACAGTAACAATGTCAAATTGGGGAAAAAATAATTTTACATTTTAGAGATCAAACGCGTATCTCAATAGGCTAAGTTTAAAATCCATGTGATTACATGAAATAATACTTTTTTTTCTCTTTATTTTACAGAAATATCTTATTAGATTTTACAGAAATTATCTTATTTCGTTTTACCTAAGCTCAACTTTTAATAAGATAATAAAAAAGTAATCCTGACTGTTTTAATTCTGAAAGTTTTAAGCCCCACAAAAAAAATCCAAATTATTTATAATAATAATATTAGGTGTAGCCGAATATATTCAAGTCATTTTTGAAAAATAGCCTATTAGCCTAAATAATAGGCTACATCACGTTATTTACAACCGTACAATTTAAAGTAAAGGGTATTTAATAGAACTGATGAATCTATAAATTGTGAAATTAAGATTAAAGAGTTCATCTCTAGCGCGCACACACACACACGCGCGCGCGCGCGTCCTTTACGAGCTGTCCGTGGTTCTGAAAAGAAACATCGAGTTGTTTTTGGGGGCTTAAAAAGTCATTTATATATTTGCAATACCCCTAACAGAGCGTTTTAGACATCACGATTTTCTTCGTGTATAAATTATTTAAATGCCGCCTACATTTATTTTTCTGATGTTCCAGAAGTTTCGTTTAAACTTCCTGCGTAGTATCTGAACAACTTAAGTTGCCTAAATAGAAATGTGAAGACTGGAAATAAACTTGAATATAGAATATTAGAATTGGTATTGAAATGGAAAAAATATGCTTGTGAATGAATCAGTTAATTAGTGCAAGCCCACGTGACGGCAGGTTAGTCCTCCGGTCATAAGAACAGGTGGTCGCAGTGAGCTGAAGTACAGATCAAACAGCTACTAGAATACACACACTGCTAAAGAGTTCTTTTTCTTTTATGATTGATGCAGTCCACAAGTTGTTAGGCACAGAAATCTTGTCATAAATGAAAGTGAGCTAAAGTTAAAGTCCAGTTGTTTTCCCCTTGGCGCGCGCGCGTGTGAGATCATGAAGGTGGAGGAAGATGTGCGGAGCGGTGGTGCGGTTACCGGTGCTCGGGCCAGCAGTGACTGCTGTATCACCAGACTGCTGAGCGTCGTGGAGAGCGAGTTACAGGCCGGCCGAGAGAAGGGGGACCCCACTGAGAAACAGCTCAAAGTCACCCTGGAAGACGCTGAACTCTGGAGGAAATTCAAAGAAGTCACCAATGAGATGATAGTGACGAAGAACGGCAGGTGAGCCGCGATGAACCTCCGCCAACGCCGTAAAAGTGTTTTAATAAAGCAGCGGTGTTTGTTTATATTATTTAACGCATTTGTTGTGCACAGAATATGTTAGAAAATTGTTTTGTGAAGTTTACTTGTACTTAGGAAGAGAATTACGTTCGAATTGCTTATACTTATTTAATTAGTATTTATTTCTAATTTCCAGTCCTCTTTTTGAAGTCACATAAATGTAATGATGCGTTATAATGTCTCTGCAGTATTTAACAAAATATTATAATTATAAATGTGTGCTATCATATGTCTTTAAAACGTTTAAAGAAGCCTACATTTAGGTTTTACGTGATAAAACAATTTTTATACTGTTTAGGATTAAAAATGGACACTTTCTGGTTTTCACTCTGGATACCCGCGAGAACTGACTTATTAAACTTACTGGAGGTGAATCTCATATATAATATTTTTAAGTTAAAAATACATGTAAAACATTTAAATTTACTTATTGATCATATTTTTTACATGATTTTTTAATATTGACTTGCGTGTCCAAATTTCTGGGCACCACTTATAAAATTTACTGCAATAGTTTCTTGAATGGTATAACTGAGAGAATAGGAAAAAGATGAAGAATTTAACAGTCAATGTCATAGTTTGAACCAAGAATTTTTCAATTTTAATTTGGCTCGTGATCCTTTTTGATAATGTCAATATAGGTGTACTTTTTCATAAGGATTTTCTTTACAATTTGGATTATGTCTCTCTAGATATGTGCTTTCAGTAATTCATCTGTCTTTCTATCAAAATGCCTTGTCTCAAATTCAATTTCTCTAAGCAGGTTTATAATTTTACGTTGCTGTATTGGCACATGGCGGTGTTTTAGATGTTTTTGGTTTTTTTGGATCGGGAAGATTAATTTAATTGAAAAAGGCTTGTGGCATTGTCAAGCTGAAGGGTGACTTGACCAACTCATTCAGTAGTTACAGGTCAGCTCTGCAGGTGGGTGTCCTTCCATTTGCAGCCCCTCTTAAACTTCTCATCCATAAAAAATAATCATGGGGGGAAAAAAGTGGAAAATGACTAGCGTCCAACCTCTCATGAAGTTTGTGCTTGTAACTGCTCGTAGAGTTTTGGCAGGCAGTGTGAATCATTGTTGGGGAATAACTTTTTAATCACGTAGTGAGAGTGTGACAGCTTTTGGATAATGAAGATTTTTGTCTTAAAGGGATAGATCCCTTAAAAATGTAATTCCAAATCTGTATGGCTTTTTTTTTCTTCTGCATAAGTGTTCTTGTCCATGTAGTGAAAGCCAGTTGGATCCAAAACAAAAATGGAACCCTTTAACTTTCATTGTATGTAAAAACATGAAGACATCTTTTATGTACCACAGAACATACACTCTTGAAAACAAAGATTCCAAATAAAGGTTTTCACAGCAACGGCATAGAATAACGATTTTGGCGAACTTTCATTTGACAGTTCCTAAAAGAACTTATTCTTTAGAACCTTTTCCACTATGAAGAACCAGACGCTGGTTTTAACATAGATATTATTTAACATAGAAGTTAAAGATTCTTCATGCAACTATCAGTGCCAATAAATAACCTTTCTTTTGTAAAGAGTGCGCAGTAACCATTTCTAAGCAATTCTTCTGTCATAATTCTTTCTTTGTAGGAGGATGTTTCCAGTTCTGAAGGTCTGCGTGACGGGTCTGGACCCCAACGCCATGTATTCGTTCCTGTTGGACTTCAGCCCTGCAGACGGGCACCGCTGGAAGTACGTGAATGGCGAGTGGGTCCCTGCGGGCAAACCTGAGCCTCACAGTCACAGCTGTGTCTACATCCACCCCGACTCCCCCAACTTCGGTGCCCACTGGATGAAAGCTCCAGTGTCCTTCAACAAAGTCAAACTGACCAACAAACTCAACGGAGGAGGCCAGGTGCAGAAACACTGACACGTTTACACACATTTGCAATGCATGAAATAGCTTAACAGCTGAAATAAGTTCCCTTTCGTATGGGAACTCCTACGTCTCAATTGGGACGAGACGTCTCCGTTCCCTACTCGGATACGTAAGCGAGGCGTTTTCCATTATCTGTCTGTAGATTGATAAATCTGAGAAATTGACATTTGTTCCCTGCATTAAAAACAAAGACTGCACATTATATACATGCAGGTGTATAATGCCGTACGTGGCCTGCACTGTCATCTTGAGTTGCATCTCAGGTCTCTCGTGTGTCCAAACAGGCCTCTCTGTAGCTTTTAGGAGTCTTGGCCTGCCTTTAATCACTCTGTGCGCTGCCACGGGAAATTTCAAGTGCGCATTTATACAATTAGTGCTCTCCTCGGCATCCACTTCACCTATGGAGCCCCTTTGTTCAGCGGGGACTGCATGTAAACAGGAATAAACAGCTCTTAATTGGCACTTTTCTCGTTTAATGCACTTCCTGCCGTTCAGACGGAGAGTGGTCTACTTCAGCTAGCCATCCTGGCTTTCAGCGAGGCCGCTGCGAGGTGCTCCAGCCCGCTCCGTTCGAGTATGACTCCGCCACCAAATGATTATTGGTATTTACATGACCCCTCCCCTGCGCCCTCCCCGCCACCCCATCCTCTTCTCCCGTATTCCTGCCTGGTCCCTATTTACCGGGGTTTTTAAACGCAGAGCTGGCAGCGGAGAGGACGATGAGAGAGAACCAGCTCTAAATGAAATAATTGCTGTGGTTAGTTGTACATTATGGTAATTACCTCTGTTTTTTTCTATGCAAAATTAATTTAGCCATCAGCCCTTAGATGTTCAAAAAGGCAACATATTAAAAAAAGGCAAATGGGAGAGAAAGGCACACAAAGCCCTTTATGTCCCCTGTAGCCATGCAGATGAGTACCTGCCCCTCATCAGTCATTGTAATCTGCCAATTAGAGAGAGAGAAAAAAAAATCTGCTTTTCTCTCTCGTTCCGCCTGTCTCTTTCTCAGAATTCGCCCGATAGATTTATGCATGCTTGACGTGGTCACTGCAGTCATTCCAAGAATTTTTTATACAGACAATGCTGTGTGTGTAAATATAAAAACGTACCAATATGAAGTTATACTGTCAGAATTTAAGAACTGGCTCCTTTTTAAGTGATGAGTTGGGATTTGAATTACATTGACCATATCCCACAGTGCTCTGACATGAATTATTATATCTTGATATAGGAAATAGCCGATGTTATTTCTGATTAGACAGATCAAAACATTTTAACAGACATCAAACTCGTTTTAATTTTTATAATTGCAAGTAATTTTATACAAATAAGAAAATAAATGGAATGGAATTCCAATATGTGGCTGCTGTAAGCTGAAATATTTTCAGCAGCATCACTCCAGTCTTCAGTGTCACATGATCCTTCAGAAATCATTCTAATATGCTCAATTATAATTGGTGCTAAATTGTAATAATTAATTAATAATTAATTAAAATAATTAATTAATAATGGTTCTCATTAACATCAATGTTGAAATGTCGTTTATGCTGCTTAATATTTTGGTGGAATCGTGCTTTTTTCAGGCGTCTTTGATGAATAGAAAGTTCAAAAGAACAGAATTTATTAGAAATATAATTTTTTGTAACATTATACATCACTGTCACTTCTTATCATGCACCCTTGCTGAATAAAATAAATGTATTTTTTTATTCATTTTGATCTTATCCCACACTTTTGAATGGCTTTCTATGCTTTCCACAAAAATATTAAAGAGCAAAAACTGTTTTCAACATTGATAACAGTAAGAAATGATAGAAATCTGCATATTAGAATGATTTCTGAAGGATCGGAGTAATGATAATGAAAATTCAGCAATCACAGGAATACATTTTTTAATATATACATGTTGCTTAAACATTTTTTTTTTTAAATTGCAATTAATATTTCACAAATTTATATAATTTTTTTGGGTTTCACTTTATTTCGATGGTCCACCCTCAGTTGAGTATTAGTAGGCTGTAGTCGACTAGTAGACTGTTAGGTTAGGGTTAGGTGTTCAGTTTAGTAGAATAAGTTGACAATTGCAAAGTTACTTATAGTCAGTAGAATGTCTGGGGAGCTTCAAAATGTTCAAGTGTTCTCAGATATTACACAGTCAGTCTACTAATACTCTTATAACTGCTACTTCACATGTAGTTACAAAGTTACTTATAGTTAGTCGAATGTCTAAAGCAGACCATCAAAAATGTTATGCAGAAATTGTATGGATTTCTTTGGACTTCAGTCAGTATTAATTCTTCTTAACATTCAAAATCTACAGGTATTTGCAATTCTATATCCTTTGTTTGATACCTCATTCAGAATTTTGTTAAAATTCAGTCTAAAAATATATACCGAGTAAAGACCTACAAGTCGATACACTCAGAAAAAAAGGTACAAAAGCTGTCACTGGGGCGGTATCTTTTGTACACTACACTTTTGGGTACACTTTTGTAACTAAAGGGTGCATATTGGTACCTTCATGGTTCATATGTCTACAATTATGGTACCAATATGCACCCTTTAGGTACAAAAGTGTACCTTTTTGAAAAGGTACCACCCCAGTGACAGCTTTTGTACCTTTTTTCTGAGAGGGCATAGACAAATATGTTTCACAAAAATGACTTTAATTGACAAATAACTGAAATGTGATTTTCCTATTTAATTCGTTTGTCAGATGTTTCCGCAAACACAAAAGTTTGGTTATTAATTTCACCTGCTATAAACAGAAATCATGACTGAGGAGGTAACCAGCAGTGTCCTAGGCAACTCACTAAAGTAATGAGTAAATGATCCATAATGCAACTATGCCTAAACCAAACCTAATCCTATAGGAGATACTATTGAATCCTTGCCTTAACAGTAAGTATGTTGTTAATTAATACGTAAATATAGAATTGCACTGCAACAATGTGACCTTAAAATAAGGTGCAAGCCATCATATGTTTGCACATCACAAGTGGGTCACAAACATGTCACCCAATGGTTCTTAATGCACCAGCAGATAACCTTTGAACGAGATTAATAAACTCCGAAACGTTCCTACTGACCGCTATCTGAACTCCTGAACGTGAAACTCTACAACAGAAAACCCACGCACCCTTCACGTCACTCGCGTTCCCATTGGCCACAACTATCGTAGGTAGCACGCGTTCAGGTAATAAAAAGGCAGCATCCTTGCCTCTTCCCTACACTCTGTCAATACCAGTTATCGAGCACGCTCAAAGCATTATTTGTGTTATTGAATCTTTGCTCATCAAAAATCTCTTCGGCAGACTAGCCTATACGTTATAAAATTGACGACTGAAGGAATGTCTTTGTTGGTGCGCGAGCATCGGACTGTGCGCTTTGTGTTTCTGGGCGCCGCCGGGGTCGGGAAAACTGCCCTGATCACGCGCTTCTTGCAGGACCGCTTCGACTCCAAGTACACGCGCACGGTGGAAGAGCTTCACGCGCTCGAGTACGACACGGACGGCGCGACAGTGCGCATTGAGATCTTGGACACGAGCGGCAGTTATGCCTTCCCAGCGATGCGCGCCCTGTGCATTCGAACCGGGGACGCGTTTGCGCTTGTATACGCCGCCGACGAGCCAGACTCTCTGGATGAGGTGCAGCGACTCCGTGAGGAGATTCTGGAGTTGAAAGGGGAGAAGTTTACAGGCATCACGGTGATAGAAAACAAAGCGGACCTGTGCAGTCGGAGCCGCCAGGCGACAGCTGAGGTGATGCGCGCGGTGGAGGAGGACTGGGGCGCGGGCTTCGTGGAGACGTCCGCGCGCACCGGCGAGAATGTCACAGGTGTGTTTCGGGACTTGCTTCAACAGATGAAGTTACCGAGTCGCGTGAGCCCAGCACTGCGCAGACGGACGCAGACAATGACCAGAGAGGTTAAAGATACACAGACGCGGAGAAAACCTGCAATGAAGAAGAACAACAGTTGTATCTTGTCTTAATGGAAATTTACGTGACATTATTATGTTTTGTTATGCATCATACTGATGCTTGAGTGATCTGGATCAAATAGACCCCACATAAATGTTGGACAATTGAGGGACACTCTTGATACATTATCATAATCATTTTAGGGGTTTCTTTAACTGTTATGTCTGATCTCTAAGTCTTCTTTAATGAATGAATAAATGCAAATTATGTTTCAATCAGAATGTGTTGTACTCTGCATTCTCAGCTTGTGATTTTTACACTTTGGAATGCAGGAAAGATACTTATTCATTAATATGACAACATTAGTTTGGGCCTAGGTCAGATCAAACACAAAATGATCACCTTGCTGCTCTGATCCCATAAAAATAACTCATAATCCCATAAAAAATAAATGTGCATTTGACTTATGAGAAGGGTTTTGCTGCACGTGCCGAATGTCCTGACCTTTCTTCAGGATATAAAGTCAGCTCTGCACCTTACAGTTGACCTTTTTATCAAATCAGTGTGCTCATGAATCAACATGTCACACCCTTTCTTTGTAATTGGGATCAGGCATGATGAAGCTCTGCAAATAATATCAAAACCTTAATGCTCCAAAAATAAAAAATAAAACAATGCATTAGTTATATTGCCAATAAGTTTGAATTCATGCAAGATAGTTTGTGGCTGTTTTGTGGCATATCGACTTAAAGGGTCAAACTCACCCTCATAATATTCCTCTACAAGATAAAATCTGAGAGCTTTCTGTCCCTCCACTGACAGCTACGCAACTACCACTTTGACGCTTCAAAATATTCCGTCAAGATCTAAGATTTATACATTTTATTTATAATGCACTTACCCAAAGGGCTACAAACAGTTAAAATATTTAACAGTTAAAACATTGTAACATTGCATTACAACTAATCAGTACAATTAAATAATAATGTGTGTTGACAATTATTTATTGTGTGTTAAAAATATTTCTTTAACAACTTCTTGAAACGATCTAATTTAGGAGAATTTCTGACCCAAACAATGGGTAAGGCTCTCTCACCCATGGATTTTAATCTACTGCTGAAGAGTTAAAGAATCAGCAGACTGAAGAGAACGAGAATGCACATAAAGCTTAACTAAGTCACAGATATAAGAAGGGGCCATTCAATGTACTGCTTTGGTTAAAGTGAGAGTTTTAAAATAAAAATCCATAATGAACAGGAAGCCAGTGCAGACTGGACACCTGCAATGTGCTGACGCGGTGAACACTTGCTGCTGAATTCTGGATAAACTGTAGGCGTTTGATAGATTTGCAGGTAAACCTACAAAGAGAGCATTACAATAATCAATCATGCATGAATAAGCCTTTCCGCATCTGGCAATGTGAGGAAATGCCTAATTCTAGCAGTGTTTTTAAGGTGATGGAATGCAGATTTGGTAATAATTTTAATATGTGAGTCTAACGTCAAGATACATCAAAAATGACACCAAGGTTACAAGCAAGAGTAGAAGAAGCGGTCCATTATCAAATTAAAATTGCTATACCTTTATGGATAGCAGCTGGTGTACCAATGAGAATATAAACATGTGTGCATCCACATGTTTATATCCTAAATGCTCAGAAAGAATTGAGGTGACATTAATATCTACATAGAGCTGATATAAATCTAAGCCATAATAACTCCTAATAATTTGCCCCAAAGTAAACATAAATGCTAAGGACCGTAAACAGATCCCTGAGGGACACCATGGCAGACCTCAACGTCAGATTTATTGTTTCCCGAGACAAAAAACTGGGAACGATCTGTAAAGATATTAACTATTTAAGCACAGGACCAAAAATACTAACTCTCAAGTTGAGCGAAATTATTTGTTAGTCAACGGTTCATAGCCATAATAGCACAACACAATAGTACAACTGAAACACAAATGCAAAAATAACCCCCAAACCTTTGGTCTGCCAAATACGCATTCAAACTGTGAAGACAGTTTGTCAAAATTAAGAATAATTTTAAGGTTGGTACATGTACCAGCAGTTGCTGACCAAAGATAAATGACAATGTGTAGGTGGCAGTATTTCTGAACAGTCTAATTTAGCCTGTTTATAATGTATTCATCTTTCAAGGAGGCTTACCTGTTTTATGCAAAAATTGAGTACTTCCTTTCTCAGTGCAACCATGCAACCCACCTCTTTATATATGCTAAAATTATCAAACTGCCATGACAACCTATTAGAGAGACACTTATGCCATTTTAAAAGTAGGCGATGTGTGCATTTGTGAATGAACTAAACAGGAGAAGGTCGTGAGTGCCAGAATGGAAAAGCTTTCATGAAAAAAGTATTCCTTATTAGGAAACACTTCACGTTATTCAGAAATAAAAAGCATTACATAGGTAGTCTAAGACATGTCTTCTTTTTATGGGTCGAAAAAAATATATATATTTGCATATATTATTTTTTTCATTTACGATATGATTTTTAAGTCTGTGAGGAACAATTGAAGATCATTATACTGAATGAGACTAAAACAAAATGCTAAAATGGGCCCAAGATATTCATATTGTTGCAAGGTCTAACTGACCTTGCAACATTGTTTTGGTTTTGACACAAGGGCACCTTTTCTGTTTATCTCTCTATACTTCAGAACCTACACCCACACTTGTGCAAACATAAAAACGTGTGCAATGATAGGTGACTATTTTTTCCCCTCCACAATCAAAAATGTGCCCTTATTTGACCATTCTCACACACAAACATGCACAAAGGTAAACAGAGCCTTAAAACACGTGGGATAACTGGCTAGAAAACCTGAAGCAAGATCCTGAATTTACTTTTCAAGATTAGATACGCATGAATTAAGGTGTAACAAAACCCCAAAGGCACGATTAAACAAATGATGTACAAAACCAAAAGATTACCATCTATATAATGTGCAAATAATATATAGTAATATGCTGT
>JAOTRC010000004.1:7023237-7039693 GCA_027497675.1 Cyprinella lutrensis
AGCCATTACTCCAGTCTTCAGTGTCACATGATCCTTCAGAAATCATTCTTATGATGATTTGCTGCTCTAACATTGTTATCAATGTTGAAAACAGTTGTGTTTATCAGTATTTTTGTGACAACCATTAAACAACCGTCAATTTTGATCAATTTTAATGCATCCTTGCTGAAGAAAAGTGTTAATTTATTTGCACAAAAAAATAGTGGAAGTGCATTTGTTGAGGTGCTTGTCACCTTTTCTAAATAGCGAATAGCCATTTGTTTGTCAGCCTAAGTATTGAGCCAGTATTTGCTAGCTGACATGGATTCTTTAAAAGAGTAAAGCTCTTCTATTGTATTTTCTTCCCCGCAGGATTGTTTTCATTTACATCAGATTAAATATGGGGTATGTTACAGGTTAGAAACTTAAACATGATATTTTATGTGAGATTTGCATTTTTCTTGTAGATGTTCCGCACAGCTACCATCACTATTACTCAAACCCGAGTTACCACACACTGTCTCAAAACAGACCTCCACTGCCACACCTGCCCAACAACCAGGACAGAGCCATCAAGGTAATACTACGGCTATGTTCTCAATAAAATCTCTATACTATGAATATTGCTGCCTCAGTGACAAACAAGTGTTTGTACAGCAAGTCTGCTAAAAAAATACACAAGTGTAACACTAAAATGTTCAGTATACAGTGCTGTATCACAGAATGCAGTCCACTTGATTTGCAATGAGATGAATGAACCAGAATGGCTATACATTTTTAAACACTTTTTAAACAGAATTCATGAAAGTCATGAGAGAAATCATGCTTGAGTAGAGGCTAATGATAGGAGGATACAGAGTCATAATCATGAGATAAAAAGTCAAAATTATGAGATTAAAAAGTCAAAGTTATGATGACAGTCATAATGAGATTAAAAAAAAAGTAATTATGCCATAATTATGTCAACAGTAGTGCGCTGTAGCACAGTATGTACAGTATTAATCGATTACATGAGTAACAAAGTTTTAGCAATCATTGTCTTTGGAGCAAAGCAAAATAATTTGTTTGCTTATATGAAGAAGTACGGTATGCAAGCTAGATTTTGCACATATAACAAGAATGACCTTCATCTCATGCTTTGACAGAACACCAACAACCAGCTGTTCTGCAGTCTGAAGAACATGGAAAGGGAGAGGAGAGGTCTGTTTGCGGCTGAGACTAATGCTACTCTTCCTCCAGGCTGGAAACACCAGGAGCCACCCAAAGATACAGGTAATGGATACTGGAAAACAATTTCCCCGTATTCCTGCACTATAGTTTGTTTTGTGTTGTGCATGCTGTCTGAGTAAATTGGATGAGGTCTTATTGTGTTTTCAGGGGCTTTTGGGATTGATCGAAGTTACAGCTATAGTGCTACACTTGGGAAGCACTACAACAAAGGTAAAAGTCCCTCAGATATTCTTCTTCTATATAACCTGTTTAATTGTGTCTAACGCCCTGTTGTGGTTGCAGAGTTGAAAGATTCTTGTGTGGCAGTGAGTAGCAGCTCTCTGAACAGTGAGAACCCGTATGCCACTATCAAAGATCTGCCTGGCCTGCCACCATGTCCTCCAGAGAGCAGCTACATGGAGATGAAGTCTGCAGTGTCTCGTGAAAGATCCTACACTGAAATCATCAGTCCACCAGTCATGGCTCCCTCCACTCTGTCATGCAGAGGTATTTATTTTTATTAAAAGAAAATGGATATTACTCTGTCTATTCTGAAGGACTTGAGAGGACTTGATATTCCAATATATGCTGTATAGTATAGCTGGGAAATTTATTTTTCAAATTGAAGAAATTTATTTATTTAGTTTATTTTGTTTAGACTTTGCCTATATGTACTTTAAGGGGCATGGAAATACATTCGCAGTCTTACAAAATATTTTTTGGCTAAATATAAATTGGACTGTCTAAATTGAAAATTTATGTGAGAAAACACAGGTAACTAAAATGTCTCAAATTAAATGCAAATATATATTAACAATATTGTTTCAAAATTTTTGCATATTTTGCCATATGGGCACACGAGAACGTGGCTTTTTTTCTAGATGCGTAATGCATCACATCTGGTGTGAAATGTGTTTGTTCACTGTATTACAGAACATTGTTCCCTTGGCAACGTTGTGGAACAGGAACCTCAGAATCATTATGATCTGCCCATCAACAGCCACATTCCCGGGCATTATGATCTGCCACCAGTGCGAAGACCACCCTCCCCATCACCACGGAGACTGCCCCGTTGATCGCCTTGAAAATAACTTGAAGACTTTGTTTCTCTGAAATCACTGCCAAAGACAGCTGTCTGCGTTACAAGCTGGATAATGAATTACAAAAACTGCCCACCACAGATGAATGGATATATGGATGGATGTGACCAAAACTGTGCAACAGTGCCATCTACTGGACAACACTAACAGCTGAATAGGCTCTATGCACAACTGCACTACTTCCTGAACTTCAGCCAGCTCCTTGTTTCCTGTATACCATTATTGGACAATTTGATTAATTCAGGTGTGCTTGACCTCAGTAGTCACGGCAACAATAATCATACACACCTGAATTAATCAATGAGTCCAATAATGCCAGACAGGAAACAAGAAGCTGACTGAAGTTCAGGAAGTAGTGGAGCTGTGCATAGAGCCTATTCATTTACCTTTCTGTTAAGTTACAGCAGAGACTATTTAAATAAATTAAAAGGACTTTGGTTACAGATAACACTTGATTAAATGTAGTCAATTAATATATCAAAGTTACATGATAATTCGAACTATTTGACTGTACCCTATTGCACGTACTTGTAAAAATGTAAAATGATATCTATCTATATGAAATATAGTAATAATCATCATTAGCTGCTTTTAAAAACCTTACCAATTCGTTACGCCCGCCATTTTTTCAGTGCTTTTCTAATGTACACAAGTTGTATTTTAATCCTTTTAAAGAAGTGGATGACGTGGATTAAGTCAAAGACTATATACGTTTCTCTCTACATTCCCAAATGGCCATCGTTGGACACCTGGCTGCTCTGAAATAACTCAATTTCATTTAAAGGGATTTTTCACCTAAAATTAAAATGGTGTCATCATTTACTTACCCTCAAGTTGTTCAAAACCTGAATTTCTTCTCTTTTGCTAAACACAACATAGCCTAAGTCATTTTGAAGAGGGTAACCAAACAATTAGTGGCCATATGGAAAAACAAATTACTATGTAAGTCAATGGGGTCCATCAACTGCTTGGTCATTGATATTTTTCAAATTAACTTCTTTTGTGTTCAGCAAAATAAAAATTCACACAGGGATGGAACAACTTGAGGGTGAGGAAATTTTGACACAGTTTTCATTTTTGGTTGAAGTATCCTTTTAAGAAGCATATTGATTCATGTCATTGTAGTCATAGGGTGCTTCTCATTTTTTATTACGTGCATCCTCGCTTCCTTTTCTCCCGTCTCAGGTTTTTGCTTCGAATCAAATTTTGTTGTGATTCACATTGTTGCTTGTTGGCTTGATTCATGGCTTAAAACCCTTCAACAAAGACTTTTTTAAATCTTTATGGCAAATGAATGTAAGAAATCTTCCGGAACCAATACAGCTGAAAAGGTTGGAGGGCACTAATGCACTCTATTCACTGAAATCTTCTAAAGCTTGCCAGAGTTTGCAAAAGTAACCAAGGGGGGCAGTGCTTAATTATAAAGCGTTATCTTGTAAAATAATTAGCCTCAGCTTTTGATTTTAATGCCTGCTCAACTATTTTTGGATTGGTGACTCATTTACAAAAAAAAAAAAAAAAAAAATAATGTTCTTTGACTAGCCTATACATGGATATTTCATATGAAAAATACAGAACATTATGCCGATGAAAAAAAAGATAATACTGATAATTCCAGAAACATGTTTTTTATTCATTTTCAATGCATTAGCACTAGCAGTATAATGGAAAAAATTAGTCCTAACCACCGTAAGACAGACAACCTGTCAAAAATTCTTTCAAACAAAAGCAGAAATCATAACCCCCTATAAATGTTCTATAAAGAAACTTAAACAGTATCTGCAAACACAGACACAGGAAAAGATACATGAATGTTTACAGCAAAAACAAAAAGAATCAAAATCATATTTCCCAAATTTGCATTGCACACCAGGTGCTTTCAATAAAGCTTTTAAAAATGATCCGAATGCAGTTAAATGTGCTGTCTGCTGCGAGCTGAGTATAAAATACAATACAAGCATGCTAACATTCATCTCTCCATGAACAGAGCTTTGGGACTGTTCTAAGGGATGTTAACAGAAACTTTGATTGTGTATAAATGAGTGTATGGCAGATTAAACCGTGTTCATCCCCCCCTCCCCCCATCAGTCATCATCATAAAATCGGTTCTGTTTAATTTGATCCTCAACGGACAAGAAGTCATTTTCATCCTGCCAGAGGCCACTGGCTTCACTCAGCAGCCCAGCAGCTTTGGTGTCATTTTTATCGAGCGGATTCTTCCTCGTTTCCGCCTCAGTATGTTGGCCCATCTCCCCCTTTGATTCTATTCCAAAATCCAGAAGGTCATCCAGCTGAGATGAAGCTGATTCCTTGCTATAAATGTCACCCTTAAATTCACGAAACAAACTAGAACTGTCATCAAAACCTGCAAATATGTCATCCAGGAAATGTGAGGCACTACTTTTTTTGTTGTCATCTGTCTCTGTGCAAACCAATGTTTTGGTAGTGGGATGTTCTTGATCTGCCTCTTTCATGTCTTGGGAGGATTTGGCACATGGTATGACAGAGCTGTCCTCTTGAAGTTGTTGGAAAATGTCAGACGCCCTGATCTCACTGTTGACCTCTTCTTTAAATGATTCCTGAGAAGAAAGTGCCCCTGAGGAGGACAAGTCCAGCAGCTCTGTTTTTTCTTTAATTTCATTCATTCCTGGCAAACTGTTGTCCAATAATAGGTTACTGTTGTTGTTGTTGTTGTTTGCATTGCCATTGGCTGTTTGGCCATTTGGTATTTCACCATCTATCACTGTCACTGTTACCTCTTCTACCTCATTTACTTGCACTTTCTTTTCACTTTCCTTAGCACCATTTTCATCAGTGTTTTCTGCATTGTCACTCTCTGCGTTCACATTCTTAGTTCTTTCTGCAACTCCATTCTCCATTTCCTCTTCTTGTTGACCATTCTCCTCTCCTTCTTTTGCCTTCATTACCTCATTATCTTTTTTCTCTGTGGTCTGCTGGCTTTCATTTGAGGGCTCAGTGGCTTTGCCCGTTTCACTGGGATCCTCTGCCCCAGCTGTTTCAGTGTTTGGTGTCAGCTCTGACTTTTGAGTTGTTTTAGCATCTGTAGATGACTTTTCTGGCATATTTGTTGGTGACACAAGCCCTCCATCATTTTCTTTGGGCCCATTTTCTGCTGGGTTTCCACTAGTAATTGCTGTTTGCCTCTTATTTACTTTGGGATCATTATCCTCTTTACTTGAAAGTTCTGATTCGGCTTGAGGAGGCCAGACAGGTTTGACTACCTTTATTTCTTCCTCTAAATGAAATGGCTTCTTTGGGGAATCACAGAGGGGTGGCCACACAACTGCCATTTTATTTGCTTGCTTCTTTAAGTCATCATTCAACTTAGCTTGAGTCATATTCTCTGTGGTGTTGGGGTCATTTTCTTGTGGGCTGTGAGTTACTTTGACATTAAAATTGACAGGAGGATTGTTTTTCATGTTAGATGTTTCTGACGAGTTGTTCTGATTCTTTGAACTCCAAAGTTCTTTGTGGGGCCTTTCTCCAAACCCTTCATCATAGTTGCCTTTAGACTTGAAAAGTTGTTTGTAGTGTGGCTTGCAGTACATTCGTCCATGGAGAGAAGCGTAGGTTCCAAGACTGAAGCAGGAATATAAACACAATTAAGAACTAGATTGATGTATATTGTATTCTGACATTACAAGAACAAACATTCAAACATTCCTGCCAATGTTGCAATCAGTTTAAATAACAAGTATTCAACTCAAGTTGCAAATCATGGCGCATTTCACCAAGAACATCTTCTCACTTGCCTGTTCCATGCTGTAACACATTAAAATGGGGAAAAATATCTAGGATTAATGTACAAATTGAAGCCACTACCTGAGCTGGCTACTGCAGTGGGCACATCTAAAACAGCTTTTATGGAAGTTTTGCTTGTCTGCTATGAGAGACTCCATGGGATACACCCTCTTCCGACATGCCTGACACAGTTCGGACTCTGGCACCCGTATTTTCTGTTGGAGAGAGAGACTGACATCAGAAAATGCTTTGAAATCTGTCAACACATACGTATGTATGTATACACTGCCCCACCAAAACAAAAGTCGCTGTTTGGATTTTAATAGGCAAATGCTTGAGATTTATGATTGGTTCATTGTTGCAGTGATTACTATGTTGGACAACAGTTCTTCCAATCCCAGTTGATGGAGTGTGTAGCTTTTCATTTCATAAACAACCCCTTTGGAAAACACATCATATTCTAGGATGACAATGTCCAGACTTTACAGAGTGCTCGTGCATTGAGCATTGCCATTACTTGATGCAGAGTCAATACTTGACGCACGTCTTGATGGAAATAACATCACATCATTTATTTCCATCAAATGGTAGAAAAGGTGCATCAGTTTTTGATGAATCTTGTCGCTTTTGGCTGGGCAGTGTATGTGTAAAAATGTTAATGAGTTAAGAAAATGAATCAGAAAGTTGTTAGTATAGTTGCTGGAATTAAAATAGTCAAGTACTACATGCATTTAGGGAGGTTAAATAAAACTGCACACATTTCATCTGGACCTCAGCATAGTCTCATAAAATCTAAAGGGCAATACTTCAAATATTCAGTTCACAAAACATTAATCATATTCACTTTGTCTATGATTTCCAGTTTAGCAGCACTCCATTATTAACTCAAACTAAAAGATCTAAAATTAAAATACAGGCACAAGAAATATTTGTCAAGCGCAAACACACCATCACGGTTTTAGTCATCACACTGTACTCTTTGTTAACTTTTCCATGCTCATCCCATAGGTTTACCGGTGACAACAGTCTGGTGCTGGTGTGATACAGTCTGTGATCTGTGCTGTTCAGACACAGTGAAGCCCAGATTTTTGAAGACGTTTTCACTCTCTGCCCATGTCTGTTGGAAACTCTTTAGTAACTCTTCTGCAGAGGACTCTGGTGGAACGTCCAGGACAGGAACATCCCCTCTTACTACATCTGCATAAGTTGGTGGATCACCTCGTGTTTTCACACTCTGAAAGTGGGAGGTTCTTTCGGTCTTCAAGCCTGTTACAGTGTTTCCAAACTCATCTACCGTGGAGAAGTGCTCGGTTGCAGATTTCGTTTCAGAAAATCCTTCAGGTGCGTAATCTTGTTTCTCAGGATTCTTTTTCTCTTCCTTTAGGTACTGGTGGGCTTGCTCACCCATTTCAAAGACATTCTTGAGGGCCTTAATATCAAAGCTTGGTAAGTCCTCCACCACGGATGACTTCTTCTCAGGTTCGGCATCTTCTGTGTCACTTTCAAGTCTCTCAGTAATCACAATGGGCTCCTTTCGAACATAAACTTTAGGCTGGGGAGACTCAAATTTGTTAACAAGCCTGGAGAGGTCAACCCTGGGCAAGTCCTCTAACATTCTCTCATGTGCATCTATGGATCTGGGGATCTCTGGCTCATCTTCTGTATCTGGTTCAAGACGCTCTGGGATGTCGATAGGATCCCTGCGTACATATGTACGAGACACCTCTGCTTTCTGAGCCTCTTCAAAGAACTCACGCTTGTCTTTTACGGTCATCATTGAGTCTCCATGGATATCTGTGGTATCCAACTGGGATGATTCCATCATTTGGGTCTCAAAGGTAATCTCTGAACAGCTGGATGAGCGAGACCCTTCCAGATCGGTTTGGACCTTTATCATGTACTCTGGTAAAGGCATGGGTGGTGGAGTCATGCCTTGCGAGAGTTTGGCTGTGGTATCTCTTAGTTTAGCTAGTTTCTCAGAGCGACTCATTGTGGGGGAGGGTGTGGATTGGTTCAGGCGTGTTGGTGTTTCAGCCCAGCGAGGTGGAGGTGTTGGTGTGGTGCCCGACCTGTAAGAGGAAGTCGGTGATGGAGTCACTCTCAAAGGAGAGTCTGTTCTCCTGGCAGACTCAATGCAGATATATGTTGGTGATGGTGTCCGCATTCTTAGCTCCGGTGGGATTTTGAGCTCTGCTGTCTTTGATTCACTTTGGCACTCTGTCTTCTTTTCCTCTAATACTTTCTTCTGAGTCTCTATTTTTGCTGAGCCAATAGTAATCTTAGATATTTTTTGTGTGGCTCCACCTACTACTCTCTTCTCCTGTGTTGACTCACTTTTTGCAGACTGTGAAACGGACAAATTTCCTTCTAAAAAACTCAGTTTAGCCAGGGCAAGGTTCTGTACATAGGTTATGACCTCTATTATTTTCTGCTTGTTGTACTGAGTACAGCTTAAATTAGCCTTCTCTTCAGAATCGACTAGCCAATCAGGAATGATACTCAGCATGGTCTTTAATGATTTTGGATTCATTTTTGCAGAGGATCTTTCAAACTCCTCGATGTAACTCAACAATTTTTTGATCTCTTCGCATTTTTGTGCAGACAAATTTTCAGTTGTGATTGATGCGCTCTTTTCCGAATCTGCTTTCTCTGAAATCTCTGTTTTGTTTTGCTCCTCTTTCTGCATTGACTGTTTTACGGCATCCTCTCTGCTTGGAGGCCGCGGTGAAGGCTTTCCCTGCTTTTTGATCTGGAATTTACTTTTTTGTTGAGTGCTCTGTTGTTGAACTGTGCTCTGAGTGACCATCCTCTCTTCATGAATCTTTACACATTCCTCTCTCACTGCTTGATGGGACTGAATGACAGTCGTCTGCCCTTGACCTTGATGTACGTCTATAGACATCGCTGGTTGTATTTGATGTATTTCAACTGATGGCCTTGGTGCTACAGGTGGTGGCTGCTTAACTGATGTTTGTCTTTGTTTCTTAAACTGGACCTCCATTTTGGTGTCTTGCTTGGTTTGCCTCATTTCCTCCTTTTTCTCAACTTTCACTTCAGTTTTTTCCACTGCACTGTTGGATTTTTGGAGGCCCTCATGACCAATGCACACTTGAGACACACTTGTTTGCACACTTGACTGAAGTATGTCCTTTTCCTCTTCTTGTTTCTCCGGCTTCTCTACCTTAGGCACCTTAAATGTTTTCACCTTAAAGCTAGGGGTCACTTTTGGGATCTTTGTGGTCTGAGAGGAAACCTTCTTGACTTCTTGAGCCGTGCAAGTCTCAAGGCTTTTGATCTCTTCTTCTTGAGCAGAAGAAATTATCTGACTTTGAACACTTTTTGTGGCCTGGATGCTCTCTTGTTTTCCAGAGTGAGCTTTTGTACTCTCAGTTTGCTCTGTAACAGAGTGTGGATGGACTATAGGGGCTGGATGGCTTTTAATCTCTAAGGCAGAGGTGATAGATGCCTGCTTTTTATCTGATACTGTGTTGGATGAATCTGTGGTTGTTTTCTTACCAACTTTGATAATAGAAGGTTTGCTCATCTGAGAATTTGCAGTTGGCTTTTTCTTTGGCGGGGTCTGTGGACTTTTTTGGGGGGTAAGTTTTTCTGCTGTTTCTTTGGGCAACATGGCTGGCTTCTGCTCAGGCTCTGGTACTTTAGATGTTTCTTTCTGGGTCTCAAGGGTCTTTTCAGCTTTATGTGTGCTTGACTCTGCTTCAGCCTTCATTTCACTGACATTAAATGTTTTAGTCAGCTGGGGTGAAGTAGGACTACTTTCTCCTTTCTTGTTTTCAGCCTCCTCTCTTTGTTTGCGATATCTCTCTTCTGCAAGCATTAGAGGTGTTTTGAATTTGCTTCCATAAGGTCTTGGTTTTGGAGCAGTAGTGTCAGGGGGAGGTGGGAGTTTAATTGGTGGAACGAAAACCTTTTTAGTGCGTGGTGGCTCCTCAGCTGCTGGTTGTAGCACAGGTATTGCTGATGAAGCTTTAGCAATATGTGGTGCCGGAGGTTCAATTGTTTTAACCCGTCCCTTTTGCTTTGTGATGTCTGTGGTTTCAGTGTCTACAGTTATGTTTGATGCAACTGTTTCACTCTGCTCTGCAACAGATTGAGGAGGTGGAGGTGGTGGAACAGGTGCAGTTTGCTTTTTCTGCCACTTGAATGTTTTGGGCTGTGGTTGCTTGGGAGGCTCAGGTTTGGGTACTTTGAATAGAGCTCTGCCTTTTGGCTTTCCAGGTTGAGTGACCGAGCTGAGTTCCTGTTGAGATGGAGGAGGAGGCAGGAGGTCTTGGGGTGGAGGAGGTGGTGGAAAGAATTCAGTGTCTGTTTCCATGATAGGGGGTGGTGGTGGTGGAGGGGGAAGGTCACTGTCCTGTCTAGTGACCAGAGGAGGTCTTTCTGCCACTGGTGAGGGAGGAGGAGGCAGAGAAAGCTCTGACTCAGAGGGGGGTGGAGGAGAACTTGGAGGTGGTGGAAAGTGAATCTCTGGCTGTGGCTTCAGTTTTTTTATCATTCCTTTGGGACTGAGATTGCGGTTTAGACTCTTAACATTTTTCTCTGATTTTAAATTCTTGATGTTCTGCTTCTGGGTTATGGTGGTGTGCTCTGTTGTCGTGGTCATCTGAACCTGTGTGACTTTCTTTGTCTCTTCAGTTTGCTTCATGCTAATATTACTTTGTGATACCTCCACTGATGCATTTGTTGAAGACATAGCTGCAATTTCAGATTTTTTCTCACCCATATGACCTCCAACATTCTTCTTCTTGATTAACACTGGACTAGGAGTGTTCTGTTTTTGTTTTATATGTTGCTCCTTTACATTAATCTTTTGAGAGCCTTGAGAGGTCTCTTGTGAATGAACAGCTGTAGTCATCTGTTTAGTAGTAGAACGATACTCCTCAGAAGACGTCTGACTTTCTGAAGATTTGATCTCTGATGTCTTTTGCAAGCTGCTCTGCTGCATGTTTCTCACTGGAGGTGGATTTTCTGGCTTTCCCTCAGTTTTAGGTCCAGCTGGGCAATCACGAGTTGCTTGTTGAGGGGGAACAGGATTTCTAATGGGAGCTTTAGCTTTCTTATTCATTTTTGATTTGTGGCTTGATTGCTCTTTCTTCTTCATCAGGGATTTAATGGTGCCCTGAACATCTCCCTTAATTACCTCTTCTTTCTCAATTTGCACTTGCTCCTGTTCATAAAGGGATCTGATGGAGGATTTTATGTCACCCTCCGTGCTTGGCCTCCTCTGCATATTTGGGGATGAGGCTGGCTCTAGTAACAGCTGAATTGTACCTTTCACATCGCCCTGTTCACTTACTTGGTGCTGAAAAGCCCTCTTTTCAGTTGAAGCTTCTTGAAGACAAAGAAGAGCAGTCTGAATGTCCCCTTTAACTATCTCCTCCTTCTCAACCTCTTTAACCACCTGCTTTGCCTCCTCCAGGGATTTTAAGGTTCCTTTAATATCCCCTGGGACCAAATCTTCAATAATTACCTCAGTCTTTGCAGATGTTGATTTTTCAAGAGATTCTAATGCACCCCTAATGTCACCAGGGACAATTTCAGGTTTCTCTATTTCTTTTAGTTGGTTTTGAGCCTCCTCAAGAGACCTAAGTGTTGTACTGATATCTCCTTTGACTATCTCTTCTTTTTCTATGACAACGCATTGGTTTACAGCTTGTGTAAGAGAGTCAAGAGCTGCTCTCAAGTCTCCCTTTACTATGTCCTCTTTCTGCATGTTATGCAGGGATGGCACGGGTTCCATCATAAACACCTGTACTGTGTTAATTACATCACCTGGCAAAATATCATCTTCAGCAACGGTTCGTCCTATTGTCTGCTGGCTCTTTCTTAGAATCTGCTTTGTTTGTTCTACATCACCTCCAATAATCTTTTCTTTCATTTTTTCCTGAACAATTTCATCAGCCCCCGCCTGAAGTTGTCTGAGGTAGTCCATTGCCCCAGACTCAATACAAGTAGAATAAAAACTGACATTTCCCCTCTCTGCTTCTCCCACAGTTATCTTGGAGGATGGGTCCCTTGCATCGGAATTACCCAGCAGCCTATGCAGTGTTCCACGAATATTTCCTCTAATTATATCCTCTTTCTCAACATTGGTCTCACTTTCTTTATTGAGAAGTGAGTATATGGTCATTCTCACATCTCCTTTCTCGTCTTCTTGAATCAGAATGCCATGTTTGGAAGATCCTTCCCGCTTGAGCAAGTTATTAATTGCATCTTGAATGTCTCCTCTGACAATTTTCTCTTTCTCGACATTATCACTCTTATCCTGATTAAAGAGCTGTTGAACAGTTGAGTTGATATTTCCTCTTTCCTCCCTATCAATAGTGATTCCCCTCTCTGTTGTCTCACGTCTGTTGAGCAGGTTCATCATAATATTGTTCAGGTCTCCATGAATTACTTCCTCTCTCTGGATCTCTGGAGTCTCCTGGTTTAGAAGTTTGTATTTAGCCATTCGGACATCTCCAATCTCATCTGCCTCAATTAAAATGCCCTGTGACTCAACCATTTTCTGAGAATACAGCTCTTCTAGGGTTGACTTAATGCTCTTACCAACTATCTCTGTTTTCTCCACACTGCTCTCATTAAACTCAGTTAGGGCAGTAGTTTCAAATAACCAAGTTGTTGTCTTCACATCAGCTTTTGGGATTTCCTCACGAGAAATTACAGTATCTGTTTCATCAACTTCCTTGATACGATCAAGTGGTTCCTTTTCAAAGAGCCACACAGACTGCTTAACATCACCTTTTACCACTTCTTCTCGTGTCACCTTCTCCATCTCGTCATACTCCGAACCTTCACCACGGATCTTGTCGATGGTGTGAGTTTCAAACATCCATGTGGAGCTTCTCACATTACCTCTCTGAATCTCACTGACACTGACGGTTCTCACATATTTCTTCGATATGTCATCCATTTCAAAAAGCTGCTTGTTTGTTTTCACATCCCCACCTTGGATGTCTGCTACGGTTTTATTAGCAACTTTCATATCCTCTGCAATCTCATCTAGAGGCTGAGTTTCAAACCTCCACCTGGCTGTGCTGACGTCTCCTTTTTGGATGTCTTCTTCAGTAACCGCTTTGATGACATAAACCTCATCTGTGTCTTTTATTGAGTCAAGGGGCTTTGTCTCAAATAACCACCTTGCCCCAACCACATCTCCTCGCAGAATCTCTTCTTTTGTGACTGTAGTAACCTCATGATAGTGTCCTTCTTTATCCTTGATCGCATACAGCGGCTGAGTCTCAAACATCATGGTGTAGTTTTTTACGTCTCCTTTCTCAATCTCCTTGTGTATGATGCTTTGGAGTTTGCTGATCTCAGTATCAGATGTTTCCTCCTGAATCTTATCCAATGAGTACGTCTCAAAAATGAAGCGACCTTTATCAACATTACCTCCCTGAATATCTTTTACTGTGCGTGACTCCTTTAATTCCTCAGAGTTTACCCTGATGGAATCAATTGGTTGATTTTCAAACATCCAGGTACAGTTCACCACATTTCCTTTCTGAATGTCCTCTGTTTGACGGCTTTTAAGTTTCTGCATGGTCTCCTCTGATGTAGAAGTCATTATATCAGATGACTGATTCTCAAAGATATATTTCATCCGGGATACATCTCCAGAGTCAATGTCAATCTCTGTTATTCGCTTAAAGCCACTATGATCCTCATCGTCTGTGATGTTTTCCAGGTTTTCAGTCTCAAACAGGAAACGTACTAGACGTACATCCTTACCTTGTACATCGTCTTGCTTTACTGTGCAAGTTTTCAGGATTGTCTCAGACTCATCTTTGATGCTGTCAAGAGTCTGAGTCTCAAAAAGCCACGTACAGGTTTTAACATCTCCTTTCTGAATGTCTGTGTGGTCCTCAGTCTTTGTCTCTACTTTCTCATACAAGACATCCATTGGCTGGGTTTCGAACAACCATCTGCATGTTTTAACGTCACCTCTCTGGATCTCAATGCTCTCATTTTTCCTGTTGTCCTCTTCCTCCAAGTTGAAGTATTTGATGCCATCGAGGGGCTGGGTTTCGAAAAGCCATTTGGCAGTTTTGACATCACCTGATTGGATTTCTTCTTTAGATATTCCTTTGATTATCTGAAACTTAGTGATGCTCTCATCAAACTGATCAATAGGACGAGTTTCAAACATCCACTTGCAGCTTCTTACATCTCCTTTGACAACTTCCTCTCTGCGCACAGTTTTAACCTCATGGTAGTGTCCTGAGCTGTCCTGTACTGCATACAAGGGTGCTGACTCAAATAACACTTTATTTGATTTCACTGAACCACTGGTAACCCCCTCCACTTGTATTTTTTGTGCATCTGTACACTTGCTCAGGTCCATGGTCTCAAATATTTCCTTGTAATTTGTAACATCCCCCTTCTCAAGCTCCTCTAGATTAATAGTCCGTGTGATCTCTTTCTTTTCCTCCCTGATCTGCTCAAGAGGTTTGCTTTCAAACAACCACCTCTGGTGTCTCACATCACCTTTCTCTTCTTCTGAAGCCGTCACCTTTTGTAGCTTTCCAACTTCTGGTAACTCTTTCAGATTCTCCATTGGCACTGTTTCAAACAAATTCCTAGCAGAAGTAACGTCACCACCCATAATGTCTTCTGGCTCCAATGGTCTTGCATTGGTATCATCTTTAAGTTTATCCATTGGCTGCGTTTCAAAGATCATACAGTGTCTCCTCACATCTGCGCCTAAGATCTCCTCCTTCTGACTCTTTGTGCTTTCCCACTCTTCATCTTTGATTTGATCAAGTGTCTTTGTCTCAAACAGCCATCTTCCCCTGTTTACCCCAACCTGGTAATTGTCCTCCATGGAGACCCCACAGATTAGTTTTACCTGACTTGGATCCTTGTTGATCAGGTCCAGGGGCTGAGTTTCAAAGAGCCAGCGTGATGTCCTGACATCACCTTTCTCAGTTTCTTCACGTCGCACCTTGGTAATCTCCAGCATCTCACCGGAGTCACCGCGGATGACACACATTGGCTGTGTTTCGAACATCTTGGTTGTCTTCTTTACGTCACCCTTGGTTTCTTCGAGCTCTGACTTCAGCTGCAGGAAGTGACTTTCATCAATAGTCTCAGTGTGCCCAAGTGTGTCCAGGTGCTGTGTTTCAAACAAGTACCTAGCAGTTTTCACATCACCCCCAGAAATGTCTTTCATATACATCACCTGTGTCTCCTGCTCGTCCTCTTGGTAAATTCTGTTGAGTGAGTCTAGAGGTTGTGTCTCGAATAACCATGTTGCAGTCTGCACATCTCCCCTTGCAAGCTCTACTTTTCCACTGTGCTCTGCTGAGTCTGTTTTTTCTGTACCTAGAGCATCGATGGGCTTGGTTTCAAACATCCATGTAGTAAACTTCACATCTTTTCCAGCAATAATTTCTTGTTGGGCTATGTTCTTGCCCTCATCCTCATCTGGTGTTTCATCTTTAATTGAATCTAGGGGCTTGTTCTCAAACATCCAGCGCATTGATTGCACTTCACCTTTCAGGATCTCATCCCACTCCAAGTACTCTCTTTCTGGGCTGATACACTTGCCAGGACTGGTACTTCTGCTGTTTTCAAAAACATAACGCGCTTGCTGAATGTCTCTGCTCACCTCCTCATCGCTGTCCACATAAGTTTGCTCTGTGTCTGTCACTTCAGTGAAGAAGTCACGCTCCAGGTTTTTACGCACCTCTGGGTGAATGTGCTTGTAGAGGCGCTTAAGTTCATAGAGGTTCCTCTGCTTTGAGTACTCCTCTTTATTGACTGCATATTTGGCTGAAGTAGGTGCATCTGTTGGCTTAGGGGAAAGACAACGTCCTGGGACTTGGGAAGTCACTTGAAGCTGATGTGTGGCAGATACTGGTTGTGCGAAGTACTCCACGGCATCATATTGTGAGGAAGCCGCAGAGGAGGTAGAGGCCTCTTGCATAGTTTTAGTGACAGACATGGTCTCATAGCTACCTGTGGCAGTAGTCTTTGGAGAAACATTTCCTGGGCCCCAAGGAAACTGCTTGTAATCAAGATCAATCTTTGTTGTTATGGATGGGAAAGACAAGCAAAATCTTTTATCAATAAATCATTTAACATGTATATGTACAGAAAAGGAGTGATACAAAGAAATATGCAGGGATAGAATAGTCATTGGAGACAAAGTTGGTGTATGTAAACTAACTTATTGGCATTTCTTTAAATATAGGCACTTTTGGTGATGTGGACTTTTAGTAAATTCTCTTAAAACTATTTTATTTTTTACACTTATAGTTTGTTTTTAATTTAGTATTTACATCATTACATCAAAATATAATTTTAGACAAATGTCATATCAGTATATTATGTTTCACAAAAATAAAATAATATTTACATAATTTACAAATGTACACATTTTT
>JAOTRC010000004.1:7040480-7051271 GCA_027497675.1 Cyprinella lutrensis
AAGAATATTTTATGTTTTTTTTTTTAAATGTAATGATTTAAGTGACAAGAATCCCTAATCAAAAATGATTGAATATTTATACTTTGAGACAAAGATTTATTAATCATTTTCAAACTAATTAAAGCAACAGTTTTTCAATAACGGAAGAATGTGTAAAAGTATGGTATTTGGGGTAAAAGGTGCCCCTGCTGCCGGGTGAAAGACACAATAATTAACAAGATAATAAATGTCTGGATGACTTTGTTAACATGACATGGTTAAATTCAGATGGTAAATTATATGATAATATAATCATATAATTTAATAAAAATATGATTTAATGTTACTACTCTAAATCTAAATTAATGTATTATGGGATCATTCAATGCTTTCAGAATCTTTACTTTTTATTATTGAACAAAAATTAATTATTTTATATATCAAAATAAACAGAAAATAGTGCAGACCTTGCTAAAGTGATTGTTTTGGAAAAGTATTAACTAGACATTATTATTTTAGCTAAAGTATTTGTATAAATACTGTGTGCCTTTTGCCCCATGCTGGTAAACCAACCCCAAACCACTTTATGACTTATTTTCACACAAAATCTGTTGATCCTTAAATGCTCAATAATATATGTATTTTTTCTGCAATCATACACTATGAAAATAGTGAAAAGCACATTTTTTCCAAAGGTGTGCCTTTAGTCCTGTTGCATAGTACTGCATGTTGCGGCTGCCCGTCATAAATCAAAGCATGTGACAGACAGTGATCGGAGGAGAACACCTAAAAAACGTGACAGTATGGACTGTATCTGCGGTCCCAAGTCGAGATTCAGCTGCCAGTGTAAAAGCACAATGGGTGCGTGCTGCTCCCGCTCTGCATACGCACAGCCTCGACTCTGCTTGCGCATGCAGTGTGAAACAGTCGTAATGATCTTTTAATCTATTGAAAGTAAAACATTTTACTGTGTGCATGAGTATACTTTATTTTTACCTTGATATGTTTAGGTGGAGTGGCCTCCTCAATGCTTTTTTCATGCTGCTGTTTCAGGACCTGTGTAGAAACCGTTGGCAAATTTTCTCCTCCAATTACCATCACTAACAGAGTAAAAGTGAAAAATGAATTAGTCATGAGGTAACTCCCCACAGTTTATTTAAAACAAATAATTCTGCACATGGCACTATACCTTTCTCATCATTATGATCCCCGAAACTTGAGGCCACACTCTGACGAACATTCTGGTCCATGGAAACCTAACATGAAAACAGTGAGCAGCACCTTATCACATGAATGGCTAACCACAAATATAGGTTTTCTACTAGCTATATTAGGTTTGGAACAACATGAGGTACAGCATAATACTTGCACCTGCAGAATTACAAAAATGGGATCCTATCTTATGTGGATATACTGTACAGTACCTGAGCATTTGAGGTACTACTCTCTTTAACACTGCTTCGTACCGTCACCTCTGATGAGCTCACCACCTGCTATTAAGACAGAGAACATCTGTTGTTATACAAACACACAATATGCAACTGATGCTCAATGCCATGTGATATGAGAATTAAACATTGAGGAATGACTCTAAATCAAGTGTTTACTGCATGCACAACTGTTAATTGCCAAATAGCGAATCTAGTAGCATCTTGTTTTCAAGTCTTGTTTAAGTCTATGAATGTGTTTGTGTGGATTTGAATGAGTGTTGTGGATCCCCTGTGTGTTCATCTGCAGTAGGCCTACCTGTCTCTGCTGGTAGTGGTGTTGTATAACAGTGCTTTGGGATGCAGAAGAGGAACTGAGCTCATGGCTTTCAAACTGTTTCTTCACGCTGGCCAGTCCGCCTGGCAGAGAGCACGGCTCAGAGCTGTCCATGACCTTATAACACAGAATAAAATGCTCAGACACTCATAAATATACATATTTAATACTGTATAGATCCGAGACATGATTCTCCTCACAGAACCTTATTTCACCAAGTGCAACATTTTCCTGGATCAACATCTTTCTTGAACCTCAAACAACATTCTAATTAACCAATCAGATTTTGAGGGACAAGTTTACAGTTTAGACTTACAACCAGGGTTAAGTGCTTCAGCAATCATTCCCATCTGATTTTAGGAATTACTTATGGGTATGAGTTAGGTTTAGGGGTAGGGATATGGTTATGATCAAATTGGATCAACAAAATAACGCATCTTACTGGGCAAAATCAGGACAAATATTCTCCTATAGGGGGCATTATGAAGGTTGAAAACAAGTGTGTTATCTCCTCTTTTCTTAGAACCAGAGGTGTAAAATCCAGGGGTCAGAAAGTAAAAGTCCTGCCATATGTTTATTCCACCCATAAACTCAGCTGGCTGATTTCACTAATTAGTTCACTAATCTTCTGGCTGAAAAACTGTGCTAATGAGCAAATCCATTGACAAAATACTGAGGAGGACTTTTATTTTCTGAACCATTGACATCATTTTTCTGTAAGGTTATTATTGACTAAAACTAAACCTAAAATATCCATATATTCACAGAAAGTAACATAAAAAACCTTCAACTTTTATGTTTTATTTCAGCTAATTGCCAAGGCAACGTTTCTCATTTTCATCTAAGTACGATGTGTAAGTACGATCGATCCCATGAGGCCACAGGAGGGGATTTATAAATGGCAGTGAAGCGACGTAACTGATAATGAGAACAAGGCAAATTGGCATATGTAGTACGTCCAGATTATACTACCCTATCTCACGACCAATGCGTACGAATTCGACGAATGATTAAAAAGGGTCTAATTCGTAATAATTTGTAAAACCTCACTGGTACGAATTCGTACGATTTGTCTAAACCCACGTGATGGGTAGGTTTAGGGGTGGGTTAAGTCATTCGTACGAATTCATATGAATTGGTCAATTCGTAAAATATGTACGATTTTGCAAAATCGTACTAATTCGTATGAGTGAGGTCGTATGAATTTGTAGGAATTAGCCCCTTTTTAATAATTTGTCGAATTCGTACGAATTGGTTGTGAGATCGGGTTGGATTATACTATATAGAACATACTTTTTTAGCAGTCGTAAAGTTTTTAAGTATTTATATCAAGTGGAAGGCCTTAGACAGGAAATAAGAAATCATGCAGGCAATATGAAATGAGTCTGTGGGGTAGCATATGTTCATGCGTGCTTGTGTGTTCATGCTGGTAAGTACCACAGATGGGGTTCTCTCCTCCTTGGTAGCGGCAGCTTGGTAAAGGGCCAGTCTCTGCTTGAGAGGCAAGGTCTCAGTCTCACTGTCAGCGTGAGTTTCTCCTGCACTGCTTGCAGCTGAAACACAGAAATGTTCAGGTTGCAGCATGCGCATCATTTGCTATTAAACCTGAAACTCCAACATAAATAGATGCATCTTTACTCAGGGCTCATGATTGGCTCAGGGAAACTAATGTTAGAGTAGAGATCACATCATCTGTCATATTTTCAGAGTAAATTTAGCCAGACAAAGTCAAACTGACAACAGGGATGTATTGTGACAGCATGCTGATTCTTTCCCTGTCTCTCAGTCTATAGATGGATCAAGTGACAAGATGAGGAATGATGTCGTAAAGCATGCACATCATTCGCATCAATCACTGTTTTCAAAGTTTGATCCCTAAGCCATCACCACCTCCTCTGGTAAGGGTTACACATACAGTAAAAGGTTATTTACACATATTTATCTTTTTAAATTACTGGTATCATCTCACCCTCATTTAAAATATTGATTATAACAGAGAATTTAATGACACTATTAATATAATATTTAGCAAAAAATCAAAATGTCATTTCATATGTTCACTTGTTCTTGAAGCTTTCTTTCTTTTTTTCTTTTGCTTGTTTTGCTTTTATATTTTTTATCATCATTTGTATTGGCCGTTTATGGGTTATCAGCCATGACATGAAAATAATTATTGGATAATTATTGGCTTGTTGGTATCAGCCAGAATTTTAATTTCAGTGTTTTTTTAATGTACAGGGTTGCATTAAAAAGCTCATGATTTTTTTTCTAATTAGCTCATAAAATGGCATGCATGCATTCAAAGTCCTTTCATATTAAATATTCGTAATATAGCTCAAAAATAATTTCATTATTTAAATCTTGCGTTCAAGAAGTCGCATAACACACGTAAAAACACAATGAACACAAAGCTGTATGTCATGATGAATTATGAATGAAATGTCATAACATTCTAGACAGACGCATACAGTCTTAAACAGTCAAAAATATTGTTAGTTTAACTTAAAAAAGTAAGTTAGATGGTTGCTGTCAATTTTTAGTTCATTGAAATAAAAAATTTGAGTTAATACAACAAAGGAGATTGGTTTAATAGAAACTCAAAATAATTCTCATTAATCATCTAAGTTGATTTGACAAAAGATACAAGTTGTGACAACAAATCATAAAAAATATTTGTTTACAATGACATAAAACCTTCTATTACCCTTAAACAGCTCGTAAAAATACTTTATCACTAGAAACAATTTAAATAACCTGTTAAAAAGTATTATGCAATCGTTTAAGACATTTCTCCTTATGTAGAACCTTTTTGGCATGAAGGATTCTTTAAAATTGAGTCAAAAACCCTAGGGTTCTCTCTGAAATGGAATTATATAGAACCTTGGCAATTTTCTGAGAGTGTAACTCTTTGAATAGTTAGTACATTTAAAATTCTTCATTGAATTCAGTCCATCACTGTTAAAAATAAAAGCCACTGGATGATGCACTGCAATGCTATTTGCGGATCATTTCAAGCCAGATCTTCGTATTGTGTCATACAACCACACTGCTTTTCTCGCATCAGTAAAGTATGACCGAATCACCATGTGACCAAGACATGTTCCCTGAACTGTTAATTTTAGCGGAGCAGTTATTCCGAGCATGCCAGTGTAAAGCTAGCCAGCAGAGGGAGAGAGATGATTCAGATCCAGAATAAGCAGTGGCTGTTGAACAGAAACTCTACACCTGAGGGTATCTGACACTTTTCAAACACAGAGATGATGGGATGTGGAGACAGAGGGATCACGCACTCGTTTGTCATTGTGGTAAGAGAAAGGCATCAGCTGGGAAGATGGACGATGCAAGGCTCAACATTCCAGAAAACAAAGTATCTAGAACCGCAGGGGTTGGCGGCATTCTAGACTGTTGCGCATTAGCATGACGTGAAGTAACCACAGTACTGAGAGCAATTAAAGAAGACTTATTTTAAACCAAGGACTGTTAGTTTCATATTTCAGACAGAGAGAGAGAGAGGCGCCCCAGGAAGAGTGACTTCCTAAAATGCAAATCCAATGCAATCTTTATATCTGTCACTTATCTATCATTAATATTTCTACTTCTCAAATAATATTATATGCCTTTTTCTGTTCCCTGTGACTCAGAGAAATGGGCTGTAGTGTAGATTGACTGCTTTTTTGATATTTAGAGAAATGACTGCTTTGGTTTTGGTTCAGAATTATCATGTGCTAGACATCTACTAAATGTATAATTAAACTGGATATCAAAACATGAATGTGTTAGCATCATGTCAGTAGGCCTGTAATATTCTGGACTCTGGTCTATGGAATGCAGCAGTAGCTTACAGGCTAAATTCAGAAAGTCCAGTCTTCGGGACTCTATTCTGAGACACGCGTGGAGTGAGCCGACATATATGAGACTCAGTGCCTTACAGCAAACACAATGCTCATTAGGATAATGAAAATTTACTGTATACAGTACAGTATTTGAACATGTTTGGCTCATCTCATTTTACATTTGTCTTCACATTGTCCATGTACACATTCATATAACTTTTAATTCTTTAAATTTAAGTTTTTAAGTTTAAATACATTTAACTGTTACTGTTGTGAATTGAAAATCATGACGAGTTTTGAATTGCTAAAGTCTTGTGTTCCTGAAAGACCAGTGAAAGGGTATTGGAAAATCTGATATAGTTTGGTTAATAACTAAAGAACCCTTTTGTTACTTTCTGTTCAAATAATACTCATTAATATTTTGGTAAACTCCATTATGATGTGACAATAAGCCATGTGTCCTCTACATGCATTCTTAATGAGTGCTCTCGAAAAACATACGCCACTGGCCTCATGCACTTAACGTGGAAATATATTTTACTTAGTCAGCACATCTCAACCAAATTTATTTCAAAATTAGATTCTTGTCATCTACAGTACACCAGAAACCAATTCTGTTAAACCACACTCACCTTCAGAGGTCTGACGTTTCCTCTTGGTTCCTCAACGTTACTATAGTGTCACCTGGACACCAGATCCCACCTGGAGACCCCTAGACACCCAGCGTCCGTGTGTGAAAGTGTGAGTGTGTGTTTGGAGACCAGCTCCAGTCTACTGTCCGGTCGGTTCACCTCAGAGTGATGGAGGGCAGAGACAGCTGGTTGTATTTCAGAGACCCTCCTCCTCTTTAAAAGATTGCCAGTCTGCTAGGCCTTTTTTTAGATAAGCTACTCAACATGCCCTTAACCTGAAGTCACAGAGCGACAGACAGACACACTGAGGGGGAGAGGCACCCTACTGTCTGAGAGATTTTTCGGACGTTCATCCTTGGCTTTGAAAATGCACTAGCATCCCATTTCATCTCTTTAAATTTTAAATTCAGTGAAAAACTTTCACTCTATTTAATTTCTGTAAAATGCCCAAGCAGATCTTTTTCATACAATTACAGCTCATAGTGACCACTAAGCACACAAACATCAATTATCATTAAAGCAGTCCATAAAACACATCTGTTATATTCCAAGCCTTCTGAAGCCATAATATTGATTTGTGTGAGGACCATCTGTAAAAATTCACAGATAATCTATAAAGTAACTAAAGAAACACTGTGACTGGACAATTGAGATGAAGACAATCAGTGAATAATGATTTAAATTTCAGACTTTTACTTTAGAAGACTTGGAATATAGAGCACATGTCATTTGGACTACCTCTATGGTGCCTGTTATGTTTTTGAAAGTCTATCAGAAATGGAAACTAGGAATGTTGAATGGAAATTTCTTCGAAAATGTTCCTTTTGTGTACCATGGAAAAAACAACATACACGTTTGGAACAACATGAGGATGAATAAATAATGACAAACACATATAACAGATAACTTTGTCTATTTGAAGGGGATCACGGGAGGTGAGAGCTTCAAAGCTCAGATTAATGTAAAGCATTTACAGAAAGATTTTACGTCTGTTTGTGTGTGTTGGCGTCAGGGTCAGAAATTAGCCAGGACTTGAGTCACTCAAAGTGACAGAAATGGCAAAGAACACACTCCTAATAATTTCAGTATAACAACCATAATTTACAGACAGTATAGAATGCTCTGTTACGTATGTAACCCTCATTTCCTGAAGGAGGGAATGGAGACATATACAGTCGCCAGTCATCTTCGAGTACTATTGAAACGAGCCAATGGAATTTGCGTACGGGACTTGCATCACTCACTCCGCCTCTGCGTCGCAGGTATCAATACAGAAGTGGAAACACGCACGCAGTTGCTTTTTCGCTAAGGAGCCGAGCATAACTCAGAGTCAGAGGTGGTCCAGCAATAGGGGCGACAGGACTATGTCTCCGTTCCCTCTTTCAGGGAGCGAGGGTTACATATGTAACCCATTCAGTCACTCGCGTTCAATGTAGTCAAATGATCGGGATCCCCATGAAAACCCCACTAGTGCTGCCACCTTTCAGTGCCTAGACAAAAGCCTCCTGATCCCCCACAACTTGAGGCAGAGATGGAATGGCTTAGGCCAGGGAAGTCATTGCTGTTTCACAGGACCACTGGGAAAGCGTACCCTTATCAAGGAAGGAAGGGATCAAGGAAGGCACCCAGCCCGAAGGTAGGTAACATGTGGAGTGTACACATATGGACTGAGCGGATGACCAGTTCAACATAAGGAATGTCAATGGGATGACTCCAGCCTAGAACAGGGGGGAGGATCAACCGAACAGTGAGGAAAGACATGGGCTCGCTGGAGGGAGCCATACCATGGAAGAATACATACTGTATATGGGATTGCCGTAGGTCAGCCTAACACAGGTTCCACCAGTGCATACGAGTAAAGGCCTGGCTTTGGACGCCCCGTCCGTTGCCGAAGGGTATGGAGGAACAGGTTTCAGCTAACAAGGGGAACTCACTGGAGAAAATTTGAGCAAGTATCTAGTCCAAAGGAGGGGAATGGGCAGCAAGCCGACACTTCAAACTGCTTAAGAATGAGCGGCCTTCAGCCTTCAAGAAAGATCAGCCTCCACTCCTGCTGGTCTAAGGTCCAGGCTTTGTATTCTGTGTACGTATAACCGCAATAGAGCGGACGGAACAGAGAAAAGCCAGGACTGGGTCTGCATCCTCCAGGGCAGCGCTTGAAGGCTACCCTCTCTTAGAGACCAAGCAAGCAGGAGAACTATTTCTTTAAAAACAGGACTTTTAACTCACTGCCTGGAATGGCTCAGGGGAGATCAGTGAGTGCAGTCCACCACAGATTGATCCCAAGAGGGTAAAGAGGGCAGATTTATTCTCCTTTCACTCCTTTCACCTTTCATCAAATCGTGCTTCTCGAGGATTACTGCATCATGATGTGCGTCAATACAGAGGCAACATACATTTTGAGGGTGGAAGAAACAGCCTCACTCCAACCCATCTTGCAGGAATAAAACACTGAAGTGATTAAATGCATTCAGGATCTCCTCACAGAGAGAAGACAAATAAGTTCCACTTCTAAGCCTCATTTTGAGAGGGTGCTCTCACAGAATTGATGGTCTCTGGCATAAGAATAATTGTGGTAATAACCAGAACCTCCGCGTCCCGTTCTCTTTTGAACCAGACCCGGAGCTCTCGAGGGTCCGATTGTGTGTCCCTCATGCCCTGTCTCTGAGAAGGTGCTCAGAGGAAAGAGTCAAGAAGGGCTGTCAAGAGGAGAGAGGTCTGGTTGGGCTAATAAAGGACAAGACCTGCTGCTCCATCTCTTCCCTGCTTTAGCACAGTTGTGTGCAAGAAGGCTCACTGGGGAACGCATTTCCCTAGCAGTTTTTTCTGTGTCGAGGGATGTCCACTGGAAAAACAACTGGCGGAGGGACGAGTCCAGAGGGGCAACAGATGTAACTGTTGTAAGTGTTACCCTGAAGTGATCCCAAACAGCTGAACTCCCTGGGGACGGAGTCTCCATTCTCCCGGGCCACAGGCTATGACCCGTGTTACTCTTTCAGAAATGGGACCCGTCACCAGTGCCGGAGCACACAGGGAATGACCACGGCAACACTGGATTCAGCAAACTGAAACAGTGAAGCACTCACTTTTACGCCCTCAACCAGCTGTCAACACACACAAACACAGAAATTTGCTTGCTGTAAAAACAGCAGTTGAGAGCTCAAAGCTCGCAATCAGAAACCACCAGCACCGGGGGAGTCTTTCCAGAAGAACACTGACACACTTGCTTGCTGAGAACAACAACTCTCTTCAGAGACATTAAACGCTTGGCTCCGAAGTGAAAGGCAACTAGAGTGTGCATCCACTTCCGTATTTATACCCGCGCCACAAGGGCGGAGTGTGTGATGGATTCCACTCCAATTCCGGCTTGTTTCAATAGTACTCGAAGATCAGCCGACTGAAAGGGAATTGTATAATCTAACATATGGAGGGACCAGTCAATTATTTTAAATAATTGTACACAACATACAATATTTTAAATAGTACATTAACATATTATATTAATAAATAACAAATTTTAATTTAAATTTTAAATAATGATAGCTGAGTATCTATTGTGTTTAATTTTGTATTTGACGTCACTTTGATTTTAACAGCCATAAATGTCAACGCATTCTCACCCCAAGGTGTCACCTTTTGACCATGCTTCAATATTCGACGCTTTAGGCGCCCTTTAGCGTCCGTTACATGACGTGATCCTATGGCGTCAAATAACTGACGCTAAAGGAAAATCGTCAGTTAAATGAACCGAATAGGTTTAGGTTTGGGGTAGGGGTAGGGTTGCACGCGATCCTAGGGCGTAACCTAACTGACACTAAAGGGTGCCTAAAGCGTCAGATATTGAAGCATGGTCAAAATGCTCCCAAGGCGTCAGTTAGGTGATGCCTTGGGGATGAGAATGGGCTGTAAATGTTCAGATGAAATAGCATTTATGCCAAATAGATGCTGTGCTTTTTATATGGTTAGAAAAAAATTATCTTATGAAAATTATAAGTGAATGTGATTTAGAGCCAGACCGATATATCGGCAGGCCGATATTATCGGCCGATATTAGGTATTTTCGAAAATATCGGTATCGGCAGTTATAATGGCTGATAAATGAATATTTCAAAAATAAAATAAAAACGGAAGAATCACGCTTCAACCATGTCATGAGTGTTGGAGTTGTATAGTTTGTCCACCAGAGGGCACTCTACACCGTTCCTGTTTGCAACACTCGTGTATAACGCGCCACACATCCAACAACGCCAAGTGTGCGGTGCAGACTGTCGTTCTGTAATGGATTTTGATTAGAATTGCTAAATAGTTTTTAAAAAGGCAGGTAGCAACTGATGATTGAAAATAGTTTGAAGTAGCTTGATGGAAAGAATTTAAAAAGTGGAGGTAAAGGGATAAGCAAACTGACCTTGTAATTATAAGGCAGCTTATAAGGCAATGTAGGGACTAATTATTATTTTATTTTTCAGAAATTTTATACATTTTGATGTTCCTCTGTTCTGTTGTGACAAAAGAAACAAGTTTCTTTTTAAAATGCATTATCATATTATTTTAGTTAAAACTCATAAATAACTAATGTTAGGGAA
>JAOTRC010000004.1:7191630-7204895 GCA_027497675.1 Cyprinella lutrensis
GCTTCAAAATGTATACATTTTGGATTAACTTGTAAAGATTATCTTGATAGACAAAACGTGTAAGGGTCACAACACTTAAACACATATCTTATTTTTTGTGATTTTCCAAAAGTCTATGGGGAAAATGCATAGCGTTTCGATCGAGGGAACCCATGCGTCGCTAGCTTCCGAGTTTTCCTATAAAGTGACGTCATCACTTCGGCACTCTATGACAACAGACGACAACAACAAGCATAATATTGGAACAAAATAATTTAAAACAAGAGCCAGAGCAAATGCTTTACATTGGATATACAGTGCATTTTTATATTGAAACCATACAGAAACAAACTATCTGTGAAATGAGATACTAGTAACACTTCCACAGATATTCCGTATCACAGCAAGCAAAGCATCTCAACTGAAAAAAAAAGCTGCACTGCTGAAGTGCTCTCAAGCGCCCACAGCTAGGCATTTTCAGCAGAGTGGCTGACATTTTCAGCTGGCTAAAAATGGTTTGGTGGACACGTGGCCTTTGTGGATTCAAAATGTGGAGGTAGAAAATCTTTAGTTATGGAGTTTGCATGTGAAACATTTGTCAATCACCTGTCATACCTGGAAGTTTCTGACATTGTAAAGTATAAAAACTAACTACTGGAGCACAAAATGCTCTTCTTGCAGATCTCTCTCTCTCTCTCTCTCTCTCTCTGTCTCTCTCTCTCTCTCTCTCTCTCTCTCTCTCGATGTCAGGATTTATTGCATTATGCGTTAATATTGACAGTGATGTAGTAGAGGGTCATAGTCTGCTTACTCTGGGCATAGCTGCCTCTTGCATTCCATCCGTCAACTGCAGAAAGAGAGGGAAGGATTACATTAAATTCATTACTACACTTTTTCCAGTATCATTCATTTTCAAACTCTCCTGTCCTAGATATTAATTATTGAATACAGTGTTCTAGCTGTGCAAAAATACTCAATATACTATTATGTGGAACACCTGTTCAACTAGATGCTGTATACTGTTTATTACTGAACGGTACCCATAAAGAACACTCTGTTAGACTTCATTTAACAGAATGAATTTGAAAATAAAAATTGAATATGAATTTGGAATGATATACAGTTACATTATTTACAATTGACTGAGCAGTTTTAATACAAATTATGTTGTATTCAGAAGGAATGGCACCAACAATAAAAACCCACAACCCGTTGAAAGGACTATCCCTCCTTAGCCCCATTTTCATTCAAGTTACATGAAATATAATGTCTACCCTGAAAAGGTTTATAGTGTAGAAGTGTTCATTTAAGATTTTTTTTTCCAAAGCTATGTCACCCGACAAAGGCTAAACCCATATACAGATATATAGAGTTGCTCTCTGAAACTCTGAAGATGTTTTGGATTACATTTCGATTGATTTTATATCAGTTTTCACATTCTGTTTCCTCTGAATCTGAGCATAGCCGACCCAAACCATTTGCTTTCCATTTTACAGCAGTGCTGTTTCAATAATGTTTTGCCACCCCAAATATCTTCCTCCTCATCTTCCTCTTCCTCTTCTTCCTTCTTATTTGGAAATTGTTTTCTTTTAATTGCTTTCTTTTAAATGAATGAAAATGTCAGACTTTGCTGAATTTTAGCCTAATTAGTATTAAATTCTTAATTCTATACTATTTGCACTATAATATGTTCTATTGTTCTTTCTATTCAGGTGTTTTACACTTTCAATCATCGCCTTTGGGGTCAATCATAGAGTAAATGTTTAGAGTAGTTACTGTGATTTGATTTGCACACCAGTCAAAAAATCCTCAAAGATGATTATGATATAACCAAACATATACCCATGTGCCCTGAACTGTCATTGCTTTTGCTATAACGATTATGTTGTTTATCTGAGTTTTTTAAGCACTGGTTGCTGTTGTTAGTTCCAGGTGCGTGTCTGAGTGTTTGTGCATTATAGATGTTCTGCAGGTGGTGATTACAAAAGGTATGTAGTGTGTGTGTGTGCCAGCACAGCGGCTAATTATATCACAGATTGACAGAAACAGGCACACCGGATGAAAGCTCGCTCTAACATATGTATAGATCACATGCCCAAAATAAAGCACACAAACTAACAGTGCTTCTTTCTTCTGCTTGTCTCTGTAACCAACATGTGATCATTCAAGCAGTTTTATTATAAATTGAGCGGATTCTACAGGCATACACAGCGGCTGCTGCTGCGAGGAACTGCAAACTCTTTTCACAGTAAAGTCTGTACTGGTGTCTGACTGTTCATGAGATTATTTAAAAAAAAAAAACTAACACAAGTAACCGTCAAAGCAGGTGACCTCATCTTGCTGAAAGAGTGATCACAGTGACAGCAATTTGCAGCGACCATGAACGACAATGATCGTTTGTGATGTGACGCTGTTGAGCAGAGATTTCCATGTATTGTTTGAAGGGTATAATATAGAGCTCTAAACTCTTCAACTTAAAATGTATCAGTGAAAGGAGGGAGTGGCTTACAAGGAGGTCAGATCAATTTATATTATATTATTAATATTAAAACAAGGTGTTCAAATTTATGCATTAAACGCGCCTGAAAATGACCTGCAGATGCACCTGCAGATGAAAAATAGCCTTTATGCTAATTCTGGCATATTGACAGAAATGTTTATGAATATGCACTGTCCCTGTACTAAATAAATAAATAAATAAACCTGCCCTAGACTGATGTATGTCATCTGTCATTTCATATAGTTGATGGTAAAGAACATGATGCATCCCAATAGCTCACTGCATGATGTAGCCTAAAAATGCCATTAGAATGCCCCTAAAATTTATACACAACATATAAATGTTGTTATTTCCATCAAGAGGTGCATACATTTTTGGTCAAGATGTTGTATTGACAATGCAAGAGTCCAGCACTCTGTAAAGTCACCTCCAGCACATCCCAAAGACTCAATAAATTTAAGGTCTTTACTCAGATGTGCCAATTCATGTGTGAAAATGACTCTTCATGCCCCCTCCTAACCATTCTTTCACAGTTTGAGCCTGATGAATCTTGACATTGTCATCCTGGAATATGGCCATGATGTGTGTGTCTTCATTCAATTCAATTCAATTCACGTTTATTTGTATAGCGCTATTCACAATACACATAATTTCAAAGCAGCTTTACAGCAAGTGCGTGAGGCCATTTTACAATTTAGAGTTTTTTGTTATCAGAGGTAACTATCTAAGCTATGCATTTCAGAAATGTACATTTACAAAATCACAGTTAGCTAAAAATGTATTAATTAAAAAAAATATATTTAATGAAGATACAATGAGCTCATTGAAGTTTGTTACCAAATGGTTTTGACATTTAGAAAATATAGCATTGGTGCATGTTGATTCAGAGTTGGCATCATCTGAAGTCTTCACAGGAGTTGGTGCGTGCCGTCTCTTCATAGGCGTTTGGCATCCGAAGTCTTCATAATAGGCTGGATCCAAAATGGAACTGAGATACTCTCTCTAATTACCTCAGGATGGGCATTCCATTCCCAAGATAAAACAGAGAAGCAAATAGAAAATAATTAGTGTAGCTGCTGCCCATAATGAGATGCATTATATAAATGCTAGGCTAAAGAGATGCGTCTTTAATCTTGATTTGAACTTGGAGACTGAGTCTGAGCCTCGAACATTATCAGGAAGGCTGTTCCAGAGTTTAGGAGCCAAATTTGAAAGTATTTTAATTTAATATCATAATAATGATATGTTAATTTAAACAATTATAAGTCATCCTGCAAGTTTGCTGAGAAGTTTATTCTCTTAAGTTTAATTATAGGGAATCTTTTTGCAGAAACAGTGACATTGTGTGTAATCTTGCCTTGTGACCAAATCTCAAACACAATATCATCAGTGTAAAGTCAATTGCTTGTATGAATGCACTGGAAAAAAATAATGATAATTTAAAAAATTATTATGGTTATGACAATGATGAGGTTAATTGTGTCTTAAGATGGGGAACTGTGGCTAATAGCATATCTGATAACCTTTGTGCCCCAGTAATGATCAACTCATCAATCCACAGGTTTCTATCAAATGTGAAGATGAATCAGAGCCACGGCTCCATTGTGCTTTTACTCAAGGGTTGTCTTGTCCTTTGGTTGCCATGGCAACCCCTGACTTTGCCTGTCAGGAATGTATCCTGAACCTGTCAAATTGAATGAACATCAACATACTGCATGTTTGTTAGTAAAGTAGTGAATGTAACCTGCTCTCCACAACCACCATCTGCTTGTGTTATTTATTAGTAATCTTAAGCAAATTAATATGAAGAAACTGAAATTAATCGGAAATAAGTGGTCAGTTAAAAATGCAAAGATGCTCACTGATCGCAATGGTTGGATTTTGTTAGCTTTCAAAACTTAAAGATCTCACAATATATTGTTTTTGTCACTTTACATCCACAGGATCAGACTTCCTGTGTGCGACACACATCATTCCAGTGAAGAACGAAGAGGGTGTTGTCATGATGTTCATCTTGAGCTTTGATTACGTGCTAAAGGAGGGTAGCATGGATTCGTTAGACAGACTCAACCACAGCTCCCCATCCAGACAAGAACAAAGTAAGACTGCTTCTCATCTTTTCCTTTTCTCATTCCCTATCTGTAATGGATTTTTTGTCATTCCCATTACTGCAGTAAATTGACAACATCTTTCTTAATTGCTTACTTCCTGTCTCTTACATTTAAACAAATGGAGTGTGGTTGATGAGTAGGAATAGATGGAGAGGTGTGCAGGAATAAATATCAAGAAGGCAGAGGAAGAGAGAAAGGTTTTTATTTTCTCCAGTTGCTCTGGCTCACCAGCACACACTGTCAAAACTGAGCCCAGTCAGCTAAAAAGGAAGTGAAGTGGGGTAAAGTAATTAATGTAACACAGTGTTACAATTATTTGGATTGCTGAGGCCAGGTGCTGACCGGGGCTTCATTCATACGACAACTGTGCACATTAAACCACCCAATACAAGCTGAGAGAGACTGTGCATGTGTGTATGAGTGCACATGCTATAATTATGGCAAGTGTTCATAGAGACCTGGAAGCAACAAAACTGCTGTACTGCATATTCTGTAAAATATACTATTGCATCATGTGCAGTGTGCACACACACATGCCTGATGTCCTCCTCTAACTCTGTATTGGAAAGTCACATCTGAACTATGAAATCCAATTAATATCCAATGCTAATACAGTCTCTGTGGTATCATAGCAACAGGGAATATTTTGAAAAAGACATCTGCGTGTGTTCGTATGTGAGTAACTTAAGAGGGACTGTTTAGTTAGTGCTGTTATTGTATTAATTAGGGGTTCAAGCACGAAGTGCTGAAACCCTATTGTAATTGTACTTATTTTTATTTCCAATTATAACTTTGAAGCTGCTTTGATAAAATCTGTATTGTAAAAAAAGCGTTACATAAATGAAGGTGACTTGACTTGTTGTAAATTGATTATTATTACACACAACATGATGCTTTTAAAACCTGTGACAAAAAATTCCAGCTGGGATGAATATGCTAGATCTCTCTTCCTCTTGAGAGCAAGGCTGGGGGTTAAATTGAGAAGAAGTTCATTGAACCAGCAAAGCAGACCCAAACCAGTTAGTAAAATGAAAAGCTTTTCCATCCTGATTCTGTCAATGATTTATTAGGCCTTAATCTGATAAAAATTTAAGGATGTCCCACTCAAAAAAGCCTCTTTTGTGGGATGCATTGGGCTGTTTTGATGAAGGAGTGATATAAATAGCCCAGTTTAGAGACTTTTAATTAATGCTGGCGTGGTACTGAAACCCCAGGGGAAGAGACAGACAGAGAGAAACTAAGAAATTGAGAGATTGAGAAATCACAATGCAGAGATGAAAAAATATAGATTCTTATATAAATATTTAATAATATTGTCCCTGTATGCTGTTTTAAAGGTTTCTAATGTTGTTCTGGAGGTCTCCTACAAAAGGTTTACATGCATCCATGGTCAAAAACCACTTTAATTTTCTCTTCATGAGTTCACACTTGCAAATAATCAGATTAAAAGAGTATGCTTATTTGGCTTGCTGTCCAAGGAGAGGGCTCTGACCTTGGTGTTTTGCACAAACCCAGAGTACTTTCCCCATATCCCTGGCTGTGATAGTAACCAGCCAAGATTGAGGAGTTGGATTCATTTGAATGTGTTCTTCCCTAACTTTGTTAATAAAACACCATATAAATTGCAGCATCACCTTTTTTCTTATGGTGTTTGAAACGGTTCGGTCTCTAAACCTCCATCTATTGTGATTGGTCCACTGCTTATTTATCTACTTGGGAGAGTGTCTTCAAAAACCTCAGTGTAGACGAAGGCCAAAGTGTTGAGAAAAAGATCCATTTTCAAATGTATTCAGAGCAGATAAATGTAGACATAGCCTCAGACAGCAGAAAACCGCTGACGCTGCTTGAAATGTCACGTCAACTACACAAATACAACAGTAATGGATAGCATGAGCTTTTCTTGGACATAAGTAATTATTTTGTTGGGGATGAAGCTTTCAAGAAGCTCTCCCACACCCAGTGTTGTGATATTGACATTAATACAATGTTTGATTAAGCTGGTCTCACTGGTCCATATATAATTTAGCTGTTTTTTGTTTTTTTGTTTTTGGTTGGTAGTAATAAGGCTCAGGTAATAAAAATCCATGTGTCCTAAGCCTGTCTTGCCCTCCAGAGTAGAAAGAGGCATGGAGAGAATTCAAATTTTATGCACCTCCAAATTTTATTGATACATTTTATTGATGTCCCAGTTTTCCCTAACAACAGAGACATTTTTGCTTCTTTAACATTCAGGCAGTTCTTGTTAAAGATTCACAGTGTGTGTAGGACCATTTGGCTTCAGAGGTTTTCCTGCATCGTTTCCATCAGAGTAACTTTGTTTGGTGACTACTATTTCGCTTCGGAGCCAATCGTTTGAAGACTCTGAAGAGTGCTGTTGTTTTCAAAGACAAGTGTGTCGGTGTTCTTCTAGAAGACTCTCCCAGTGCTGGTTTCTACAGTGCTGTGCTGCCGTGATCGCGAGCTTTAAGCTCTCAACTGCTGCTTTCTAAATGTTTGTGTATGACGGCTGGTTAGAGGGCGAATAGGTGAATGCTTTACGGTTTCAGTTCACTGCTCAGTGTTGCCGCGGTCATTCCCCTGCGTTCTCCGGCATTGGTGATGGGCTATTTCCTGAAAGAACAACACGGGTGCGTTTATGTCTTTTTCAAGATGTCATTTCACCTGTAGGTTTCTGGATGCGGTCGTTCCTTGTTCCTCTCTGATGGTTACAATTGTTGCATCATGTGTCCGGGCTTACAGCACACTGATGCAGCTTTTGTGGACGGTTCATGTTCCCATTTCGGGAATATGACTGTCGCGGTGTTGAAATCGAGACTCGTGGTGTTGAGATCGGAGAATAGTGATGGCTGTCTCACCTGGTAACCATTCCTTGTGGGCTACTCACTCCTCCATCACACCGCAGCCAATGGGATTCCTGTTGAACTTGCTGGTCCCTCTGTAATTGACCGATCAGCCATTTCAACTGGGGTTCCTCCAGAGGAAAAGATGTCGATAGCAGCATCGGGGGTTGAGCTGGCCTCTGGAGATGACGACTCGGCTGTGTTATTTCCCTCTGGGAGTGTAATGTTGACGAGCCAGATCCAGAAAGGTCAGCTAAGCTGATAACAGCCCGCTGAGGCAAATTCCTCTGTTCCTGGGTCCCAAGAGGACAAGTCTGGTGGTGTGCGCCCCTGTAAAGCCATGCACCCTTCAGAAATACCCCTAAAATAGTGACCGCACATCGCAGTCTACTGGCAAAGGACACAATGCAGCCGCTCCCTCCAGGTCAGCTTCTACAAGCCCATACTTCAATGTATTCTAGAGAGGTGGGTCACAACCATCTTGGTCCTGTGTTTTTTGAGACGACCCCTTTTTCAAAAGCCTCCGTTCAATTTATTAAACAGAGATGCATTTCCAAATGCTCCTTCCCCAAGATTTGTCTGCAGCGTTCAACCGGAGAGACGTACTTCAGATCTCTATCCTTCCACTCCTCAGGCCATCCTGTGTTCGTGCGCTCGATAGGTGTGAAGTATCAGTACAAAGTCCTTCCCTTCAAGTGCTCATAGCCAGTTGGGTCCTTGAGTCAACTGGGTATGAGGATCTCTTTTCTAGAGTGGAGATGGATTTGGTCCACTGCATCTCTGACAAAGAGGGTGTGGATGGTTAGTGCTACATGTAAGAGAGAAAGGGTCGACATTGCGAAAAGACAACATTGCGACAATTGTGCTATGCTTCCCTCGCATGTCACAACTTGCCCGTCACCTCCTCCTCGGAGTCAGAAGCTTCTGAGGTCGCTTTATTCCACTTATTACTTCTGGCCTGCTCAATCGTGCAGCTGACAAGCCTCATGATAGCCTATGGCCCAGGGACAGTGGAGAGTCCATTTAGGATCACTTCGGGGCCGCCCCCCTGGACTTGTCCCTCTGCCAGTTTGTGTTAAAACCCCACTTCAGTGAGCCTTCTTGTAACAAGACTGTGCTAACGTCAGGGAGGAGATGGAAGAGGTCTTGCTAGTTGCCTTGCCCCTTGGCCCAATCAGACCTCTCTACTCATGACAGCCCTTCCTGACTCCTTCCTCTGAGCGCTTTTTCAGAGACGGAGCACGAGACACCCGCGTTCGGACCCTGGAGAATCTCCAGGTCTGGTTCTAAAAAAGAATGGGATGCAGAGGTTCTGGTTACTACCGCAAGGTTTTGCCATAGAGAACCTCACTTCTGTTGAGCACCCTCTCAAATGAGGCTTTCTCCACCTTAGAAGTGGAACCTATTCATTAAATAGAAACTTCTCTCTGTGATGAGATCCCCGATGTTTTCATTCACTTCAGTGTTTTCCTCCTGCTAGACGGGTTGGAGTGAGGATGTCTCATCCACCCTCAAAATGTATGTTGCTTCTGTATTGATGTACATCATGATGCAGTAAGGTGCAAATCCTTGGAAAGCATGATTTGATCATCAGGTTCCTGTGGGGAGAAAGGAGAATAAATCCGCCTTGTGCCCCCTCTTTATCTTGGGACAGGAGGTTTGAGTACAAGGCTGGAGAACGCCCTGCCGCAGCGTCCATGACATGGAGCCCCATGAAGTCAAAGGAACTCCCAGATGTCACAGACAGGGGAGGAGGTACTCGTCCCTAAATGCAAACGAGCCACTGATATCCAAAGTGATCCTTACTGGATGGATGCGGACCCCCTCGGGCGGTCATGTTGTGGAAAGGGGTAACAACAGATGCATCCTTAACAGGGTGTGGGGCCACCCAGGAGGGCAGAACTTAAATGAACACTTCACTCAGCCCATATAAATAATTTGGAGCTCCTCACTGTGTAGAAGGCTCTGAATCATTGTCTTCCCCGTTTGCAGGGGCATCACATGCCGGTACATGGCAACAATACCACAGCTGGAGCACATATCAGCGGCCAAGGGAGATGCGCTCCTCTAAGCTTCATGCTCTAGCTCACAAGCTATTAATATGGAGCTGGTGGCACTTTCTGTCATTACGGGCGAACCATTTCCCAGGCATACTGAACAGGGGCACAAATAAGGATGGAAACCGAGAGGCGAGAACTGGTTCTTCTTCAGAACCGGTGCCAAGTGAACCAATTCCTTAGAACCGTTAGCATGCCTGCTTAACGATTCTGCTTATCAGTTCAGGTCGTTGCAAATGTGTCATGACGTCACACACTGCTGCGTTGTTTTGGTTCAGAACCCAGCAAACATTGCATCGAGGCAGAAGCGCTCTTTGGTTATATTTCATGCTAAAAGACGACAATATATGAGGCGCCGTCTAGGGCTTAAATCAAACTTCATTCATGCACAAATACATGAAATGTGTGCATACACATATACCAAGTAGTCAAACATACATGAAAACTGCTGAATGCTCAAACTCCACACACACAAGATGTGCAGAACACATACGAGAAGCGCGCGTGCACACAAACTCTCCATGCATATACTCACATGAGATGGGAGCACACACACAAACCCGCGCACATACTCAATGAGAAACGTCACCGGAATTTTGAAAACAAAATTGATTTGACAGAATTTCATTTTCTTAATGGCATAAACAGACTTTAGTCCCATGAAACTGTCACTGCGACTTCCCGAACAGGCGAAAAGACGCGCACATGCGGACGCATGCACACGCACACACGCACACACGAACACATCACTTATGAAGTAAAAGTGAAAATTGAGGATGCAGTGCATCGTAATGCATCGAGAGTTGCATCGAATTGAACTGAATCGATGACTGACATAATCATAACCGAACCGAAGCGAACCATGTCAACAGTGTAGGTTTACACCCCTAAAACTCTGTGCAAGTCTTCTGATCAAATATTAAAGCAAGTTAATACAAACAAACAAATTTGTACTTATTCCCTCACCCAATGAGAATCAATAAGAAAATCGATAAGGAATTAAAACGATAAGCAATATCGATTATGGAATCGGAATCATTAAATTCCAATCAGTAGGCACAGACCGCTTGTATGGAGACAGGCACATCCATCATCAGATAGTGAGTCAAATGTGGGGGAAATTCGGCCAGGCAACGGTTGACCTCTTTGCCTCACGTGAAATCGCCCATTGTCCTATGTTCTTGCTACGGGACAAGGATGTCCCCCTCGTCGTGGGCGCACTGTGGCCCATCAGTGGCCCAACATGTTGCTCTATGCCATTTCTCTCATGCCTATTAACACTGACTCTGGCCAGGGTGAGAGAACAGAGCCTGACTGATTTTGGTAGTAGGTGGCCCAAAACATGGCTCACAGAGATTTTTTTTCTGCTGTATGCCCAGCAGTGGTTCCTCCCATTACCCTCAGACCCCTTGTCCCAAGAGAACTGGAAAATTTAACACCCTCATCTAGACAGGCTTGCCCTCTGTGCCTGGCCCGTGAGAAGTCAAACTTAAACACACTGGGGTTCCCTCAACGGGATATTAACACTATTCAGAATGCTAGGGCCTCTTCTACACAGTCCCTTTATGACTGTAAGTGCCGTGTGTTTGAGGAGTGGTGTGAAGGGTGCCTGGTGGGATCATATCAGTGCTCCGTTTCTGGTATTTTGTGTTTTCTGCAAGACCTTATGAATGTTGGAAAAGCTTTTCAACATTCAACCGTCTTATATTTAGATTTATGAAGGGCGCTCATCGTTCTCTTCCAGTCACTAGAGGAGCAGTGTGGGCTCTCTCCATGGTGCTGGAGGCTTTGTCTCAACAGCCTGTTTCTGAAAGTGTGCTGCACTGCTACAGCAAATGCTGACCAAGTATTTGAATGTTGTGCAGTAAGCTCATTTGCTACTTAAATAGAAGGAACCAATCAACTGTGCCATATAGAGAATGATGGGATTGCAAGCAGATTGAGTTAAGGACCTATAAGCCGCCTCCACCATCTAGTTTCATGACAGAACTTTTGTTTTTAATTTAGGCTTTTATTTGCATATAAATATTCATCACCACACACATCAGATATGGTGAATGGAAGCTCAAGCATGTTTGCAGGTTCATTCTCATGTGTGACGCAGCATGTTTAAGCTTCTGCAAGAACCAATAAGGTTGAGTACGGTTGAGCTTTTGTCTATGTTTGCTTGTTATATAGTTATAACAGGGACAGAAATCTCTCAGATTTAATTTAAAATATATTTTATGCTCTTGAAAAAACTCCCTTAATTGTACAGGGCCCCTTATCTAGAATTTTGAATTCCCCCAAGCCCCCATTAATTTACAACCCTGGAGAAGGAAATGTGTTTTTAATTACATTTTATAAAAAAATAATATAATAATGCTTCTGAAACCTGCTCTGTCACTTTTTTTTTAGAAAAGGGCCGTTTCTTCCGTTTTCGTCTGCCTGCCCCACTAAGCATGCTAGGAGTGAGTAAGCAATCCCTCCCCCAAGAAGACCCGGATGAGGTGACCATTCATTCGGCTGATCAGAATGAGAAACGCTCTTCCTGCTCGTCATCTCTCTCCCTTTCCCTCTCTCCACGCGAACTCCATCCACCAACCGGCGAGAGCTGTAGCCCCTCCTATGGAAATGACACCCGGGCTCTGATTGGCCAGAGTTGTCTGGGTTCATGCTCACCAATCTCAGGGCCACAGGATCACTCGTCTCCACGGGGCCCCTGGGAACGGATGGACCCCCAGGAGCCTTTGGGGACTGCATCCAGGGTGGCATCACAGGCCAGTATGTGCACATTTAGGAGACCATCATCTACACAAGATTTAGAAGGAATCAGTACGCACACACAAAGGACGTACCGTGATCGCCATGCTAGCGAAGGTATGCACTCGTTTCAAAATACACAAGCATAAGCTTTTATTATTTTTTATATAACCAGATTTAGTTTGTGGTTCTCATTAATTGACTTGATTTGGTAAAATCACTGCAACCAATGAGGTGCAGAAATTAAATCCAGCCACAGATACAGTATATGCACACTGTTAACTCATCTTTGTGGGGTCTTTCTATTCATGTCTGTTGATCCTATTTTATCCATTGTAATATGTCCATTGTAATTTCCAATACTATTCTATCATCCTTTATATGTATGCTCCTATTGATTTAGAAAATTTTCATAACAAAAAGAAGGTTCTACCTATGAATAGGGTAAGATATTCCCTTGAGAATTATACTTGGTTATGGGTGCAGTGTCAGACTTTTACTCAAAGTATCTAGCCAAAAATATACTTGAGTCAAATTAAGGTTTCCACATTTAACTGTTCTTAAATATTTAAAAGTTAAAAATGATCTTTTTTCTTAGCCCTTGAAACTGACTGATGAAATCAAGAGGCAGTTTTTCTCATTAAAATGAATAATTTTCTCAATCCCATGACTTTGTAAGGCTCTGGGACACGGCAGGTGTTAAACTTTGGCCTATATCCTGAAATGTGTGACCTAAAATTACTGAGCATTAAATTCAACTGCAGCTTGTTTTATAGTTGTTTGGCACTTGAATATCATTGTTTATAATATACTATACTATATTTAACTGCTATAATCAAATTATCGCTATAACTTAATTAAAAAGCTTTGCTTTAGGTCAAAGGCCTAAAATGTTGCCATGAGTAGAGATATCTCTTCACAAGGATGATTGACTATAGCTCTGCGGCCAATAGACTCTATGCACAACTGCACTACTTCCTGAACTTCAGCCAGCTCCTTATTTCCTGTATACCATTATTGGACAATTTGATTAATT
>JAOTRC010000004.1:7356322-7367730 GCA_027497675.1 Cyprinella lutrensis
TGAGCACATATATTTTTGAAAGAACTAAGTGTTTTTAGCTAAGAATAAACTAAAAGAGTTACACAGTGTAGCTTTAACAAGGACCAGTCAAGTTTTTTTAATTTTCAACTTTCCTTAGTGTGTAATGTTGCTGTTTGAGCACAGAAAAGGTCTGCAAAGTACAATAGCAATTCCACTCCAGTGGGAGTTATTCTCTATATCAGTGTGCCATGTTTTTGAACTCCCTGAAACGCCTTGATTGGTAGTTTTGCATTTTCTTCAGGGAACGTACACGTCACAATATTTAAATAATTCCTGGCCAAGGCATTCTCAAAAAAAGGGGCGAGGCCTAGTTGAGTTGAGTTGTGTAGTGTGTGGATAAAATCGATTATGGTAAAGGACATGACATTTCCGAAACACGCTCGAAGTGGTTGGCCAATCACAACACAATTACCAAGGCTACCAATCAGAGCACACTCCACTTTTCAGAAGGAGGGACTTCAAAGAGACAGGAACTAACCAGAGTGTTACTGACAGACTGGGAAAAGAGGTGCTGCATTAATGTAAAATATGTGAAAAATAATGTATTTTGAACAATTAACCATGAAAACCTATTCTAGCAAACCCTAAAATCAAGCCTTTGTAAAAGGGCGTAGTATGACCTCCTTAATTCATTGGATTATTCAAAAAACAGGCATTACCCCATGGTTATTTATATATTTAAATATATTTCCAGCAAAAATAATTCAAGTCAATATGATTTAATGAATTAAAAAATAAACCACGATATAAGATTTTGGTCATACCGCACACCCCATGTACACTCTTAGAAGAAAAGGTTCTATATAGAACCTTAAAAGGTTCAATCAGCGCTATGTATTTGGAACCCCTAAAAGGTTCTATACAGAACCCTTTTAAGGGTTCTTTGTAACCAGGAAAAAGGTTCTATATGGAACCTTCTGGGTTCATTCATTATCATTCGTTTTGTCCTTTCCGGAATAACTATTTCATATTATTGACAAACATCAAGACCCTAAAATGTATTTATGAATGCATGTGAATGATCACAAAAAGGGTTAGAAAATGTACATCAATTTATGTAGTTCAATATCAATATCACACGAAGAGTGCCATTTCAGTTTTTCTCCTCTAAAAATCAGCATGATTAAAATGTGATTTTAAGTTACTACAACAGTTTAATAAACAATCATTTAATTACAACTACAAAATGTTGCAGAATAATGCAATATATGAATGAATAAATAGCCTATAAAGAACCTTTGTGCCAAAAGGGTTCTTTCTTGTCATTATAGAACCTTTTTTAAGCATAAAAGGTTCTTTGGAGTTGAGTAAAGTACCCTATGGTTCATACTGTATATAGAACCCCCTTTTTTCTAAGAGTGTACACTCACAAGAACACACGGTGGGTTACCAGAGTCTGTGGGCAGGTAGAACACAAGCCCAGTGAGGAAGGAGAACAGCATGCAGGGGATGATGACGTTCACGATGAAGTAGAGCGGGAGGCGGAGCAGGAGGAAGTGATAAGTGATGTCGAGGTAGGGTGTATCTGGACAGCAAGAATAATACACCCAGTGTTTCCAGTTCCTGTAATCCTTCATCACCCACTCCCCGCTCTCCATGAAATTACTGAGGTCTGGTCTGTCGCTGTCCTTACACATACACAAAAAGATGCATTAATATCCTGATATCATTGAATGTGCATGACTTCCTATTCATTTAGCCACTAACTCGAAGAATAACAAAGTGCACAGTAAAACAATTTGCAAGCAGAATAACAGACTGTTTTTGTACCAGTAAAACTACTGGAGCTGAATGTCACCAGATGCCTTACACATTTAAGTTTAAGTACACGTATCTGGCCTGCATTAAAAACAAGATGGATACTACATCCTGATGGTCATGATTGGTGATCATGTGTGTGTGTATATAGTTACTGGGTTGATGATGACAAGGTTGCCATCATAGGTCCACGTTCCAAGTTTCATGCTGCAGTTCTGCAGGTCGAAGGGAAAGTGAAGGACCACGATCTCACAGTAGCTCTTAAAGATTGCTGGTGGAGTCCATGTTATCATACCCGTGTGCTCCAACATGACCTTTGTCTCATGGACGATGGCAAAGTCTCCATCAGCACTGTACATACACAAATAAAGAAATATATCAGACCAGACTCACACTAACATAAATACACTCAGATAAATACATGCAATGGGTGAAAGCCAACTGGACAAAGTGACTCATACTTGTTATAAAGCACTAAATCGGGTTTCCAGATGTCAGTGGAGGGGATTCTGATCTTCCTGATGCCACCATAGTCATCCGGATTCCACTGCAGATTCACATCCTTCCATTGCTGAACATGAGGAAAGGAGAAACATATTGATATATTGACTCCTGACTATCCACATGGGTAATGTAATTTTAAAAGTCGGCATGAAACAGAAGTTGCAATCATATTCTTCCCTATTCTGACGTCTGTAACAGGTTTACAAATGAGAAAAAAGGGGGAGGGGTTATCATGAGGGCACATGATTTTTATAACAGAAATAATGGTGTGCATAGATAAATAATTTATAATAAACACCAATATTCCAATAAAAAAATGAATTGTGTATTTTGATCTTAGGGTAATTTTATGGCAGGCAGCTTATGTTGTACTGCCTTTTATTCTTTCAAACTTAACTTAGTTTAAAAATAAAGATCGTTGCAGAATGTAATTAGAATCATCATTAAAAAGAAAGACAATACCAGCCATGTAAAGAGATCAATCCTAAAGAGATTTAGTGGTTTTAACATAAAAATAACAGGGTTTTCTTCATGCAAAACTTGATTTCTAATTTGAAGTTGAAATGTGACCTGGGCATTTTTTGACTGGTTTCAAGTGAACCAAGTAGGCCTATTTGACAAATTAAATGTTATAGTACAGATGTAAACATTTTGATATCTACTTTGATAGCAGCACACAGGAAGTGCAACAGCAGCTCAAACCCACACCTGCTTTAGCCGTACATTACTGGAGACAATCTGATTAACTTCATCCTGTAAAATAGAAGGGCAGGTATGGAGGGGTGAGAGAAGAGAAATAGAATAGGGTTGTGCAATGAAAACTTTTTATCAACTTTTAATCATAAAACAAGAAATAAAAATTAACAGAAATATAATTTACCACGCTGATAAGCTGAATGAGTTGTAGTCCAACAGTAACCACTACTGGATCCTTAAAATGGCTGACAGGACGAACAACCTTGTTATATCCGGTAAACAGAGTCTTTACTAATCTTGTCTCATCTTCCGAGCACAGTGCTGGTCCTGCAACACAAGCACACATGCTACTTCGAAGCTCTATGAGAATAAGTTATCACCCTACTCTTCTTACTCACAAACACACATACACACAGACACCCTCACCCATCCTAAACAGCACACAGGATTAAATTTGAAGGACTCAAGCAACTGCGTATGACTTACATACACACGTTGTGTTTTCATGTTTTATGGGTACTCAATAGACATAATGATTTTTATATCATACAAACTGTATATTCTGTCCCCTAATCCTCAACCTACTCATCACAGAAAACTTTCTGCATTTTTTACGGTTTAAAAAAAAAAAAATTGTATGATTTATGAGCCGTTTTCCTCATGCGGACCAAAAAAGTCCACAAAAGGACAAAGATTTCAGAGACTGCCATTTTTGTGGGGACATTTTGTCCCCATAGGGTTTACCAGGCCACCCCACCCACACAAGGACACACTGACACTAAGACACACTGATGTCTTAGTAATAATATGGCGGCTATTCTTTTATATCCAGAACTAACGGAAGTAATTCAGAAATTCTTCAGGCAAATAAACAACTTATTAAGATAACTGGGTTTCACTGGTTTGTTGAATGATGTTTTGTTTCTTATACATCTCTGAGTCATTTTTGGGAGGAATAATAAAGTCAAATAATTCCAATATTTCCATATAATTAAATTAGAAAATGTGACCATTTGAAACAAGTGAACGTTTGGGCCCACATGTAGGCCTACATTTACAGTATTTCAGACACATATCAAACAAGGAGCTTTTCCGTTTTAAGAGTTTAGGCCAGTATCACTTCGCCCTGATGAGCAGAGCCAATTGGATTCAGCCTCAGCTAAAAGATTAACCATAAAATAAAATGAAAATATAAAGAGATAGAGAGTGAGAGAGACGATATGATAATATTTGTAAGCAAATAGCACAAAATTGCCCTCTGACACACTGATCTCATATCACCCACATCAAACCACTTGAATGACGCCGGCAGGCCGCGCACTTGCGCCTGTCAATCAAACAGGACGCATTGTATGCATGCCATACAAAGAGCGTAGAAAACTTTAAAAGTGTTTAAAAACTAAATCATTTTAACATAACGTATCGCTATGGAAATGAACCTGTATCGGTTTCCAACAAAAGCTTGGGTAAAATAGCAAAACGATTATCCGCTTTCGTAGTCCTCATTGGTTAATTCTAAGTACACTATTCTTCTCTATACTAGCACAGATAGAGCTAAACGAATGCCTTTATCAATGCATTACAACTTATAGCCATTTTAAATACTATCGTATTTTTAAAAGGGCAGGTTCCCCACAAGTCATAAAAATTGGTACTCACCAAAGAGAAGAGGCAAAAACTGCAAAATCAGTATAAAGTTATTCATCTCCTTGTTATGAGAAAGTCCGTGTAAGTTATTCGTCTGAAGGAAATAATATATAAGAGCACAGCTACACGTCCCGACTGTAGCTCAGCTCTGCGACTGTGAGTTGCACTATTGTTAAACACGCATGAGGCGCGCGCTGGCAGCTGTCAAGAGTCAGCGCGAGACAAACATTGCTGCACGTGCGTGCTTGGTTTCAACTTAAAGCACTACGCGTTTACGGTTTCAAATAGCTATCAAATGTCTTAATGTAACCATTTCAGGTAACCCCTCTATGTAAAGCACTTTGAATTAGCGTTGTGTATGAAATGTGCTAACCTTGCCTTAATCTAAACCGATTGTCACCGTTATAAAAAAAATCGTCCCGCCCACCTTGCAGTTGCAACAAATTAATTGATACAATATTGTAGAATATGTGAAGCAACATTTACTGATGCTTTTGTAGATTTCTGTGCATTGACTCTTTATATTCAGACCCCTAAGCAGCATTGCACAATAATGTTCAATATTGATATATCATACAAAACAAAAATAAACTGAAAGTTGAAGGATAATCATTTAGATTTCTGGTAAACCAAAATGTGCAAGCTCTGACAATTTATGGCACTATAAATGGTTGACATGAACTATTAAAAAAACCAAGTAACCCTTTTAAAACACTCCCCAAATAGTTTGAAATATGCAAATGACATGCATCTTCATTAATGCTGGATTCCAACACACAAAAAAGGGCATTCCAATATTTTAAATAGTGAAATACATGTATTTATTCTGTATTTGGATACATTTTTACAATACATGTTTTATCTTCTCAGCCTTCAACAAAACTTGGAAAATGTACAATTTTATGACACCAACACAGGACTCTTTTGGTAGCCAGTGTAAAACACGTCGTCACAGCTGTGGGAAGAGGTGGACGGAGCAGTATTTACATGGCAAACAGAATGAGGAAAGCCACCATCAAACAGAAGAGACCCATAGCCTCAGACAGGGCAAATCCCAAGATAGCATATGAGAACAACTGCTGCTTCAGAGATGGGTTCCTGTAGGAGAGAAGGAGAGGTCATGGGTCACACACATCAGATCTCTGTAATGAAGTTGGCTTTAGGTCATGGACAAAAAGACATCGGCTCCCAACAGTGTGATGCATGACAGAGGAGTTTGCTCAAATTCATTATTTTCCACTTGCATTGCAACAATAGTCAAGCTCAGATCTTAATTAAAGTTTAAAATATAACTGAAATTGTAATTATGAAATAAAGATTTTGGAAATGCCAAATTTGGCTTATATTGGACCACCATCACTACTGCCATATCCAGAAGCAGTCATTCGGTTTCTGATATGGCAGCCGATGGCAAAAAGAGGATAAGCATTTTAAGGATACTCCACTTTTTTAGAAATAGGCTACCCCAGAGTTAAACAGTTGAGATTTACCATTTTTGAATCCACTCAGCCGATTTTCTGATATTTTGAAGAATATTAGTACCAGACAGTTTCTGGTTTTATTGACTACCATAGTATTTATTTTTTTCCTACTGTGGAAGTCAATGAGAGGGGTAATTTCTTTAAGGGGTAATTACAGTGGTATGCGTTGGTCTACTCTACCTGGCATATCCAATAATGAGACTGCCGAACACTGTTCCGATTCCAGCTCCTGAACCTGCCACTCCCACAGTGGCAGCACCAGCACCAATGAACTTGGCGGCTGTGTCGATGTCACGGCTTACGGCGCTTGTCTGAAAACCCCGCACTGCAACCTGGGAAACGGCAGTCTGTGGCAGGAAGGCTGGTCTGGCCTTTAAAATAAGGTACAGTAAATAAAAATGAATGAAGTCCAACAACCAACCCTCTACAGAAAAAGAAACTAGAGCCAGGCCGATATTATCGGCCGATATTAGGCATTTTCCAAACTATCAGTATCAGCAGTTATAATGGCCGTTAAATGAATATTTCAAAAATAAAATAAAAACGGACAAAACGCGCTTCAACCATGTCATGAGTGTTGGAGTTGTATAGTTTGTCCACCAGAGGGCACTCTACACCATCCCTGTTGGGAACACTCATTTATAACACGCAACACATTCTAGCTAACCATAAAGCTAGCTCATGCCACCATCATCAGTGGAATTTAATGAGCTTTGTTAATTAATTAATGAGCTTTGGTTCCTCTGTTCTGTTGCGACAATAGAAGAAACACGTTTTTTTTTTATTATCATCATATTATTTTAATTAAAACTCATACATAACTACAAATAACAAATGTTAGGGAAATCTGTTAATGTTTTGTTGTGCGTTCCTGAAACAAACAAAAAAAAAACATCGGCGATATATCGGAATATCAGATTTTAAAACCAACAAATATTTGTATCGGTATCGGTCTTCAAAATCTTTTATCGGTCACGCTCTAAATGAAACCTCATTGCAGATAAATTAAAATGACATTATGCAACGGTTTTCTAATGCAAGGTAGGCAGGGATGCATCTTTAGGTGCCATTTGAAACCCTTGCATAGGGAAAACAAGAAAAGCATTTCTTTTAAAACAGCGTTAAAGAAAATTCATATTTCATTCTCGGGTTCAAAAGAACACTTGGAACAGGAAGTGCCACTGATGTTAAACGTCCAAATACATAAAGAGCTCACCTCTGCAGAGCTGACATCTGGCCTGGAGAGCACAGAGGCAGAGAGTGGTCTGTACAGCGCCCTTGAGCCAGAGCGGACCTGAGACAAGGATCAGAAAAGGCATTAGCACGCAAGACATAAGATTACATTCATTAGGAGAGCTGTACTTCAGACTGACACACACAGGACTGTTGCTTCAGCACTTGAATGGAGTGGGAGGGACCATGTCGAGGAAAGTACATTTAAAGTGTGCAACAATTAGAAATTATACATGACATTTGGATTCTGAATGGCAAATGTCAATTGAACTGAACACTAACTTAACTGACATTTATATTTTAAAGGAAAAAAAAAGATGTGGCAAGTCCAGTACAAAATGGAAGCAACAAACCAGGACATAACCATTGCAGCCTTCATTAAAATCAACCATTTTTACCCTTCAGCTCTAATGCAATACATTCAAACGAGTTGTTTCATGGACAACTGAAATGTGAAACATGGACAGACATACTGTCCGATTGTTATTATGACCTTGACTTCGCAGGAATCGCAGTTCAGATGATAGCATTAGCAACACAACAACCATCATCTGCCCATTGACATATTAGCCACAATGACATACAGAAACACAATTTTTGCAGATACACATTTTTATTTAGATGCAAATAACCCATGTCAAACGGACAGAGCTAAGTGCACCAGGCCTCTCGCGTAATTCTCTGAACATATCCATTGTATTGCAGCGTCAAAAAAACATCATAAATACTCACCAGTGCGGGTGTGGACACGAACTTTGCACAGGCGTACATGTTTGATTGAGCTCGCTGACTGTAGTGAAGAATAAACCCGCGTCTGTCTCTATGGGAAAAGACGACAGTTTAAGGTCAATGCAATATCAGCGCTTTCAAACAGCTACCAGGAACAAAATATCTACTTTTGCAAGGGTAGTATATTCAGTAGAACGTGAAACAGATCAAATTATTTGAAAAAATACATCTAAAGCGCGATGATGGTATACGATTGTGACAATTTAGCTTCTCCGGTTCCCATTTAGCTCTCCTTCACTTACCCGGCAGCAGAGGTCGAACCGCTGAGGAACTACTGCGCATGCCCGACCCTCTATTTAATGAAGCGCCCGGATGTTTGAATGACGCATTTGAAGGTCATTCAATGGTGCTTTATTTAAAATTGCACTGAGGGCAAAGAAAACATTAAACTCTTATTTACTGCCATTTTACTCTTCTAACAGAGAGTAACAATATGTAAAAGAGAAATGAGTGAGCTAGAGGAGTGTATTCAAATAATGTGAAAGTAAATTGATATAGCATACAGGCATATAAACAATTAGGCTAATAACAACACTCAGTACTGTTCATTATTCTCATACTTGCTACTTAGGATACACAAGAAAATTATACAAAAGATGACTAGGATCATGAGAAAAGTTTTCAACAAATATTTTATGACAAAATATAGCTTGTTTTATGGGGTTGTCATATTCCGTTGCTAAGGGCACATATAGAAGGAACTGAACTATGAACTGAATCTGTTCATGTCACTTATTGTGCCTTTTCATTTCTAAAACATTAATTTGGTAGACTCCAATTTGTTTTTTTTAGAGAAAAACCTCAATTTCAAGATAATGTTTAAAGAATCATGCTTTAGATAAGAAACATTTATTGGCATGTACAGACTGTAAAAGCAGCAGACATGTGCAAGTATTGATAAACAAGTACAAACTGATAATTCCAGTTTTAAAGCACATACATATGTGTTGCTGTTGACATAAGAATCAATTCATCATGAACATAACAACGAAGTAAATAATGCAGAATTTAGAGGAACAAAAGTTCCTCTAACTACCAAACTATCATTCTCACCCAATTTATTATTCATGAATAAATTTTAGTGTCACATCTGGCATCAATTGACTTGTAAAGCATAAACATCAATGCAGATAACATCCTATGTATGGACACCAATTACAGATTTTGCTATCTTGTAAACTGTGCAGTAATTCACATATTCTTAACCAGAAAGGCACAAAACAGTTGAATTATTCACAAATAGGTAAACAAACCATTGGCCAGAAAAACACAAGCAATTACAACAACTCAAAAACAAAAGAAATAAATATTTAATAATCATCATAGTGCATTTAGCAACCAAAAAAGTAAAAAGCATCACTTCTCTAGAAGACCAGTGCTTTTGATAAAGAGTGTATTTTCGTTCAGCTCTCATTGTGCAGGTTTCTAATAATTCTGTAAACACAACGATAACTAAACATTTCTTGCTAACCACTTTTGTCCTTATTTATGCTGTGCAATATTAAATGTTAACACTGTAAAATTGTTCTAGGCTTCAACACTTTAAGAACTGCAGTTTGTTTTGTTATGTCAACCTCATAAACACACCATGCACAGGAATTGCACCGGGAGACATCACCACTATGGGCCGCACCACACCATTAGTATTACAAATTGTAATGTGATTAGCCCACTATATAAGAATGATGTGGTGCATATAAATAAATCAGCAGTAAAAACTCTTGAACAGCCTTCAGAATTACTAAGATGTACATGCTGTAGAGAGAAGTTAAAACAAAACATGCCAAAAACCAAAAGCTCTTGTGAACCGTGTTGATCATAAACATGTTTAAACTGCATTCAAACAGTTTAGTTTGATTCATCCTCTTTCTGCTGTTCCTCCTGAGCTCCAGCTTCCTCCGCTGGGACATCCTTTGAGGGGGACGGGCTACGTCGGGGCTGTGACACCTCTGCCTCGGCTTCATGTTCGACAGGGGCATCTTCGGCGGTGGGGTCCTGAGGATCAGCAGATGTAGTTCTTTCCACGTCATCTGTAAAAACGAAATAATGAAATACTTGGCACTGGGGATGAGTAAGAGCCATGGCACTGTTGTGGGAGTGTAAGACAGTATGCGTATTAGGCATGTTAATGCATCATAAAATAAGAATATAATTTGTAGCATTGTTCATTCAGTATGATAATACATGTTTAAAAAAGCACAATATGCATTCAAAATCAAAACTGTAAATAAGCTATAAGAATGATTAAATCACACAAAAAAGTTTTTTTTGTTTTTTTTTTAGAAAAGTATCAGCATTTTAGACATTCAGTCTCGAGTCTAAGCATTTTACCATCTTGCTAAATTTAATATTAAGTTTGCAGATAACTGTTGCTCTACAAAAAGAAAAAATCATCTTTTTGATTGCTATTTCTATTTGTATATATATGTAAGTGACAAGGTACGAGAGGCTGTATTGTGAAAAAGTAACGGCTGAGGGCGTTATTAGGCACGATGCGAAGCGAATTTCTTGCATATAAAACGGTTTAATAAAACCACAAGTTACCACACAATAAAAATATTAAAGTAAAAAAAATGTATTAGTGCAACTTTCGTGAAGTATTGGCTTTCGTGAAGTAAAATCTGCTAGCAAAAAATAGTCCCTGACCGTGAAAAGCGACAATGTTCCAATGTGTAATATGCATAAAAAGCTCAAATAAAACCAACATAGGAACCGTAGTGTTGCGCAGTGATAAATAGAATCGTTGGGTGAAGCGGTCATAGCCGTGTTTTATCATGAATAAAGCACAGCTATTGACCAATCAAGGATTGGAACTAACCGTTTTATAAATATATATTTAGACAAAAATCATACAAAAATAAAAACATCTATTTTAAAATAGAGCAAAAATAGCTGAATGTCAAATGGAGAATGTGTCATTAAGATAGATATAAAAATTAAAATAAAAAAAAACACACATTGAAGACCTTTTTCATTTATACGAGTAGCCGTTTCATTTAAACGACCCCAATCGACTTTTACTTAACAAAAAAAAGGTTCCCTTCATCTCAATAATAATATGACAATGATAATATGATAATGATAATGACAATCTCAATGGAATCAGAGTTTATGACTTTTTCATACATTATCTATCTATCCACACACAAAAAAACTGGCTTGATACGGTTGTTCTGAAGGTATGCAACAAAAAATGTTTACACTTCTGGTCTTCGGGGTCAATATGACCCCACATTGAAATGAATGGGAAATGTGAAAAAAACTAAATATATTTTCTTC
>JAOTRC010000004.1:7400841-7412463 GCA_027497675.1 Cyprinella lutrensis
CGGCCAGATTCGGCTCGTAGTCGTCCATCTTCGGATGCGGCGCCGCGCGCAAAGTTACAAAAAGTGCCGTGCACACCGCCAGGCGCAATGGGGTCTTGCGGACCCTACGCGCACGACCTCCCACACCGCAATGACGTCATTTTTGGCGCGCGCCCTTCGCGCTCTTGCGGACGCGTCGAGTATAAACAAGGCTTGACACGGTGGTAGACCTACTTGCTCTATTTAGGCTCTGTCAAAGGCATAAATCAACTGGATATTCTCGTCTTATAGCTTTAAATAGAACTCAACTCTACGTAAAACATATATGTTTTTAAATCACATGTTCGCAACACCGAAATAACTGATAGGCTATTCTATTCACTCCAATTTCATTGTAGGGCCTATCTTCCTTTTTTTTTTTTTTTTTCAATTTTTCACTAAAACACTCAGAAGGGTATTTCCAAAATATCCTCTTTTGTGTTCAGCAGAAGAAAGAAATTCCCACAGGTTTGGAGCATTTTGGGTGTTAGGAATAGTCAATTATGACAGACATGCTCTAATATGGAATGGATTGTATTTCAACCAGCATTCACCATCAATTAATACTAAATATAGGCTGAATAGGGTGAGTATTATTTCATTTTTTTTTGTTTCAGTTTACGAATGAAAGTCATGTATGACGTGCTACATCAAATATGCATGTTGATTGTGCAACCCTGTGTTCAAAAAGTGTTACAAAATAGCGTTGCGTAACTGTCGGTGTCCGCTAGATGGCGGCATTTTAATTTGGAATGACACTTCTAATGTCATTGAAACTTAAGTGATTATTTAAGCGTATCCCATCTTCTGTGGTCCGCAAGTAATACATTTTTACTGCCAAACAAGGTCAAAGAAATTAATTTCAAAATACACAGGTATTATCCCTGTAATGCTTTTCTTAATAAGTTTTAAAAAGACTTCTCTCCACTATGTTGTTTTTGTAATCTTGACCCTGAAACACTCTTACATTTATTTTGTAATTGAAAATATTCGGAAGACTTTTGGAAGCAAGTATCTATTATGTTTTTTGATACATTCTATAAAATAATCAGAATAGATGAGGCAATTATCATCTTCTTAGATTGTAATTCTGGCTCAGATATAATTGATAACATTTTAAAGTTAATAATTCTTCTTGGGAAATTTCATACTCATAAAGCTAAAGTAATGTCTATAAAACCCTCCTATAATTTCTTTTGTAAAGATGTTAAAATATTCCATGAATTCAATCACTAGAAATAAGAAGTGCATAAAACATCTAAAATTTAATGTTTTACTTTGTACAATGTAAGATCTGTTATGTGTTTTCCCCTTTATGTGTTTGTCTTATGTTTGATGTAAAATGTCATTATAAGCTTTTATGAAAGTTGAATAAAAAAAGATTCTTTAAGCATAAAGCAGATTGTTTTCATTACTGACATTGCATAATGTATTCCAAATGAGTTTATGAAACTCCAAATATATTATGAACCTTCACAAAACCCGATTATTTTATAGGTTTGATGTAAAGTAGCTGATTAGACTGGATTTGACCAGCTGTGCACTTTTCTGCGAGGACTCGGTTCTCTGGTGAGACTTTGCTCTCTAACGTGAACTGCACGTATCTAGATATAACGTTTGAGTCAAAAGTCAAAGCTTAGCTCTGATAAGGATCCTTCAGACTGATAACACGTCAGTCCTGTTTAACGTTTGGGGATTTAAATTAATTACTCATGATGAAGCTATTGCTGAGTTCAGTACACAGGTCACATACACCAATTAACCAACCTGTACAGGCTAAAGATTAAATTAAATCTGCTTTTATCCATTAATGTTAGTTACTTGACAATCATTTCAGATTTGTATATAACGTATCTGAAAAACAGAGGACACAAAGCATCTTGTTTCCTAGTCATCGAAATTATTTAGCAGTTTAGGGATATTGAATTTGCAGTAATATTGTATTCAATAATAATAATGCTATCATTTTCATACAGCAGTGCTATAAGATACCAAATTTCCTGATCAGAAAGCTTAATTTCCTTTGGAAATCAAACAAGAGCCGCACCCTTTATATTGAACCATGACTATGATGATGATTCAATTTTGATGACAAACCATATGCATGCCACATCTTTTTACCAGGACTTTGTCAGGCATCGCCCTGACATTTCTCACAGGGTTGTAAGAGAATACCTGACACTTTATATCCTGAGTTAAAAGGTCTTGAGTACAATGTCGCCCAGCTTAGTACACTAAAAACAGAAACTTAGAAATGTTGCACTTTCACTAAAAACTGCATATCACAAAGCAAATGCGTTAAAACACAAAAAGCTAGAAGACAAAAAAACATAACAAATGGACCATTTTGACCGTTTTATTTGACAGTTCAAATCCATCCATTACAGTTTGTTACCAATAAGCATGCTGCTTGTTCAGACAACTCATTGCGATTCAAATACTAACAGGGTTTTAGATATTTTAATTTAACAACAGCTCCTGTGAAACCAGGTGAGTTTTAATTCCCTCAGTGGAAACACTGGGGACCGGCAGTAACTTGACTTTTACTTTGACAAACAAAAAAAAATGGAAATCCTCACAGCTAAAATGGGCTGGCTTAAGAAGCATGCCCCGTTATGATGAATAATCCTGGCCCCCTGATCTGTCACACCGTCTGAATAGATATTGTTAAAGACATTCAAATCCAAACTACAAACGTTTTATTTAAATATTACCGCCTCCCCGTTCTCCATCTATATTATGATGTGGCCGACTTTAAGTATGCAATAAGGTCTGCCCTCTCGCCCTTCTTCTTGATCCCGGCAAAGATCATCTTTGTGCCTGGAATGTACTTCTTGGGGTTCTCCAAATACTCCATCAAGGTATCTTCACCCCAGACAATGCCTGAGAAAAGACATAAAAAAGACGGGTTAAACATCACCATTCCATCTCATCTCGTCATGAAACAAAAGACAAGATGTACTTTATCAGTCAGCCTTACCCTTGCTCTTATTGGCATCCGTGTAGGAATACCCCTCTGCCTGGCCAGTCTTGCGACCAAAAAGACCCCAAAGATTTGGCCCCACTTTGTGCTTGCCACCATTTTCAACAGTGTGGCACTGGGCACACTTCTGGACGAAAACCTTCTTACCCTTATCAGCGTCACCCATATTTACCTAGAAGAAAAAGAGATGTGAAAACACCGCAGAAAGGCATATGGAGGGTAAACTCTTTCAAAACACAGAGGACAGATCATCAGAAGGTCATTCAAGGATGGAGCATCTACATGCTTAACCAAACAACTTCAAGACATACATCAACCAATATAAGCTCTAAAATAGCTTATAAGGTCAGTTCGCCACCTAAGGAGATGTAAAGCATCTGCTGCAGGTTTCTTGGTAGATGGATAAGCACGTTTCCCTGCCAGAAGCCTATGTATCAGTAAACATCTTGGTATTACGTTGTTCATCCGAGGATAACCTCAAATCGCCTTTATTAAAAGGAGCCTTAATCACTGATGTATAGCTCGTTAGGAATCAGCCTGTTAGAACTATCTTAAAATTAATAAGTCGCCGGATTAGAGTTTGTGTGACAAAATCCCTATTAAACTTCTCTCAAGACTCATAATAACTATAATTTTTTTTTTTTTGAAGAACACTGAAGCAAAATTTGTGAACCGGGAGTAGATCCACGTTGCGGATGCTAGCAGCTAACGTTAACCGGTATATCAGATTCATATCTGGCTAGCCTCACATTTAAGAACACAATTTCCCACGAATTATTTAGCATTTATTATTGCTCAATTACATAAAACGAGTCTTTTCTTGTTGTAATTAAAAACTATTAGAGTATTTTATATCATTAAACCTGACATATTCCTTTCTTGACATACAATTGTTCTTGAGAAACACCGGTGAGCTTACGCAACCTCACGTCATCCTTCTTCAGAACAGCTTCAAAATCCTCCATTTCGTTCAAACATCACATCTGTAACAGAGCGAACATATATCAAGACGTAACCGGTTTCAATGTTACCTTTCAGACCGTTTTAAGAAGCTCCTTAGCTGCTTAGCGGGACGTGGTGCTCTGCTCGTGCCGGTCGGCGGACCGATTCTGTTATATCAGGGCGAAAGAGAAAGGTCACTTCATTTTAGAAGCGCGAGAGGGCTCTGGTATTTTACGTCACAATCATGCGCTGCTAAGCCGTCACGTGCCTCATTCCGACGAATCTGGTAACGGTCCCGCAGCTGTTCTCCCGAAGATCCATCTATGGAGTTGTGACAGACAAGTGCATTTAAAGAGATAATCGGTTTAGATAAAGCGCAGTTGAGAGTCCGGAAACGTGGTTTATACATATTGCACATATACATATGATATGACCGTCGTCGGTATTTATTTATGTAACGGGATGGAGAAAACAGAACGAATTTGACCTTGGCGTATTTTTTTTTAAATGCCGATGGTCTCAAAAATAGCAGTGATGGAAATATTTAATAATCTTAGAAATAGTAATTGCGACTAAATATTACTTTCTAGCTATTAAAAAGTTTATTTAAAACTTAAAATCTGGAATTTTATGTTTAAATAATTCATGAGGAAAATATCGAAGGCGTGGTTACCCTGAAAACCAGATTCAACGAGTTTCAAATGTACCTGTTACTCAAACATTGAAACGCGCCTCCTCCTACACAGGCAACGTCACGTGAATTTTTACAGCGTGACTGGAATTTCATTACGACAGCAGCACGTATCCACTATCCAGTCACAGTTCTTGTTCTTGGTGAAATGGGCATGCAAATCAAGTCTTTAGAACATGTTTCAAGTTTCCTGGTGTTTCCCTTTCAACAAATGAAGCTGACAGACAGGTGACTCATAAATGAAGGCTATAATTACAGTGGTTACACTGTACATTCACGTGACTGACAGGAATGAAAAATGACATGTCGTGCCAGAGGAGGAACATTTGTTAATACATCATAACAGTCCAACTTCTCATGAAGATTACCTGTTTACAATTTCTCAAGGAGAACTGCTGGTAACACTTTACAATAAGGTTAATATATTAACATGAACTATCCATGAGCAATTCATTTTTTAATCTTTGTTACACTCTCAGAAAAAAGGTACAAACGCTGTCACTGGGGCTGTACCTTTTCAAAAGGTACACTTTTGTACTAAAGGCTGCGTATTGGTACCTAAGTGGTACATATTAGAACCTAAAATGTACATATAAGGACCTAAAATGCACATATTAAGACCTAAAATTGACATATTAGCTCCTGAAATGTACATATCAACACTCAAAATGTACATATTGGCACCTAAAATGTACACATTACTACCTAAAATGGACATGTTAGCTCCCGAAATGTACACATTAACACTTAACATTTACTTATTAGCACCTAAAATGTACATATTAGCACCTAAAATGGACAAAAGTTTACCTTTCGAAAAGGTACAGGCCCAGTGACAGCTTTTGTACCTTTTTTTTCAGAGAGTGTAATAAAAATAAAGCTGTTCATTGTTTGTTCATGTTAGTTCACAGTGCATTAACTACTGTTAACAGGATTTTAATACATTATTAGTAAATGTTGAAATTAACATTAACTGAGATTAATACATGCCGTGCAAGTGCAGTTCATTATTAGTTCATGCTAACTAATTTGAACTCTTTATCGTAAAGTGTTACCAACCTGCTTGAAAGTGTGCTTTTATTTGAAAAACAAAACAAAAATAAAAATACATGTGCTATCTGTGTGTCTTAACTGATTCCAACCTTCCTTACAAAACAAGCCACAAACATTACACATGAACCTTATTAAATTTGTTTTAAACTCATGTGATCAATACTGAGTGGAAATTCATCCTGTGTATTTTCTAAATGCATGTTGCCTAGATCTTGTGCACAATTTGTCTGTGCAAGTTTAATTATTAAAAAAAATGATCAGACCTTGAAATAACTTGACCTTCCAGTGAAAATAATAGACTTCAAGCAGGTTAGCCTCAATGTAACCTACAGAACACATAGATGATTCATCATTTGTGACATGTAATAACCATAATATATGCAGACTCTGATAGACAAATTAAGACTGCTCTGAGCCATCTCTAAATTCAGTGTAAAGACGCAATTTCACATAAAAAGCATATTATGCAATCTGCTCCCTCGGTCACACTGATTTTGCCTGGTGCAACATGTTCCTGGATCAATATTTTGTTGATCCTGGAAGTTGGAGCGACATTCAACTCCAAAAATGTAGTGCAAATCCTATACCCCTAAACCTAACTCATAGGTAAATCATAGGTTAATAACACTGATTTAGAAGCACCTAATCCGGGTTGTAATCCTAAACTTGACATAACTGTAAAATCGTCTCTCAAATCTGCTTGGTTGTTTGAAATGTTGTTCCAGGATCAACAAAGATGTTTGTTTCTCAACAAAGGTGGAAAATTAACACCCGCAACAAACATTTTTAATTGCAACAAGGAAGTTATCTTTCAAAATTGTTATTTTTGCATCCACATAATGTTTCGTATAGCTTACTAATTGAGGAGAGAAAATCAGTTTAGTTGAAGAGCTTAACAAACACACAGAACCCACTTTCTAAAGTGGGGAAGGCGTCCAGGAGGTATCCGTAACAGATGCCGAGCCACCTCAGCTGACCCCTCTCGATGCGGAGGAGCGGCGGGCTCTACACTGAGCTCCTCCAGAGTGACCGAGCTTCTCACCCTATCTTTAAGGGATCGCCCAGCCACCCTGTGGAGAAAGCTAATTTCGGCCGTCTGTATCCGGGATCTTGTCTTTTCAGTCATGACCATAGGTGAGAATAGGAAGCACGTAGATTGACTAGTAAATCGAGAGCTCAACTCCTTCTTCACCACAACAATCGACCACATTACTGCAGAAGCTGCACCAATCCATCTGTAAATGTCCTGTTCCATCCTTCCCTCACTGGTGAACAAAACCCCAAGATACTTCTATACTTGAGGCAGGATCTCTCCACCAATCTGAAGTGGGCAAGCCTGCCTTTTCCGACTGAGGAAAATGGCCTCGGATTTGGAGGTGTTAAATTTCATCCCAAACCGTCCCAGGCCCACGACTTTCGTTCATCTTCGGAACACAAATTAAATATGAGAGCTTTTTGTCCATCTTTGCCCTTTGCCCTTTGAAAGCTATATGCAACTACCACACGTGCTGCGTAATACAAGAATGAACCTCATTGGTTCTCGTACGTTAAGTGAATGTGTGAATTGATGAATGTTTTTATGTGAATAAAACAAAATCTAAATTGAATCTGTTCATCATATGAAGCAATCAAGGCTCTTTCTACAGTTTGGACTAAACTGCTCAATTCACATGGATTAGTTTTACAATACCTACTTTTTGAAGGGTCAAAGTGGTAGTTGCGTAGCTGTCAATGGAGGGGCAGAAAGCTCTCATTTTTAATAAAAAAGACATTCATTTTTGTTCAAAAGATGAATGAAAGTCTTAAGGGTTTGGAAATACATGAGCTTGAGTGATTAATGACAGAATTTTCATTTTTGGGTGAACTAACCCTTAAAGATCCATGACATGTAGCCAAATATCTGACTTTTTCAAATTTAAAAATTAAATGGTTATAGAGTGTCATATCTATCGCAAACACCACTAACATTTTCCTTTAATCAAACTGCTAAAATACTAGAAGTCAGAAGAAACTTTCTGACTGCAGACCGCTGAGCTCAATTCACTGCTGCCCTTGTTACCAAGACAACAAGCCAATCGTGATTGGTTCCCATAGCAACAGAACATAAATCATTGCTTTTGAAGCCATGTTCTTTTTAGCATGACTTCTCTTCTAACTAGCTGTCATTGCAGGATTATCCTCTCTACTGCTGGCAAATTTACACATACCTCTGGGGAAACCTAACACAGCATCTGAGATATTGGTGTTGATTCTGTTCACACAGACTGTGAAAGTAACACTGTGAGAGACGCAGATGACCTTTGGTTATTTATAAACCAATAAAGTTTTTGTCCATGTAATTGTTTTTCTGACCTTATGATTCAAGGAAGCATACAATTTTGAAACATTGCTTAAATTATGAATCTTTTAGCTCTTACTGTAGGTTTAGGGGTGACTATGTCCTTCCCATATGACAATTCCCTAGTGTTGCTCGTTGCACTTCCTCCACCGCCAACACATTTAACAGTTTCCTGTGTTCTTTCCTCTCATGTGTTGCTGTTTGAAGAAAAACGGCGACCCCTGCTGCTCAAGTTTAGAACTGTCTGCGTCGTAGTTTAATACAAGAGCGCGCTCTAGTGGCTGCATGTAAGAACTGCAGAACAGAGTGAAATGATAATAATCATAGGATATAATACGGTTTTCATAATAGATTGTCTGCCAAAAATAGGCTATACTACAACTGTTGCATGTTGTAGGTAGCTATAGTTACTATGTGTAGGCTATTATTATTATTATTATTATTATTATTATTATCATTATTATTATATCAAATGGGGATCTGTCAAACTATTAAAAAAAGGTAAAAATCTGTCAAACTGATAAGGTTTTGGGTGGTTAAAGGAGTTGTTCACTTTAAAAAAAACACTTTTGCTGATAATTTGCTCACCCCATGTCTTCCAAGATATCCATGTTATTCTTTCTTCAGTCGAAAGAAATTAAGGTTTTTGATGAAAACATTCCAGGATTTTTCTCCAAATAATGCACTTTGCTGGACACTAAACGGTTCAAGGTCTAAAAAAGACAGTTTCCGTGCAAATTGCAAACTGTTGAAAGGGTTTTAAACGATTCCAGACGATGAATAAGGGTCGTATCAAGTGAAACAATCGTTTAAGATAACAAAGTTTAAGTTTTATAAGCTCAAATGATCGCCTTGCTCTGTTCTGTGATGCGCGTTCGTGACTCTCCTTTTCAAACTCGCTCATCAAAATGAATGAATCTTTTTTTGAGTCATTTGATTCATTTAACGAACAAAATGAACATTGACTCGGAAAAAGATTCGTTCATATTGATAAACGAGTTCAAACAGAAGAGTCACGAATGCACATCACAGAACAGAGCAAGGCGACCATTTGAGTTTATAAAACTTATTTATTTTATTTTTTTTAAATGAGCGATCGTTTCGCATGATAAGACCCTTATTTATCGTCTGGAATCGTTTAAAGCCCTTTGAACAGTTTGCACTGAAAGTGTCTTTTGGACCTTGAACCGTTTGGTTACCAGTAAAGTGCATAATATGGAGAAAAATCCTGGAATGTTTTCATCAAAAACCTTAATTTCTTTTCAACTGAAGAAAAAGAGTCATGGACATCTTGGATGACATGGGGGTGAGTAAATTATCAGCATAAGTTTTTTCAAAAGTGAACTACTCCTTTAAGCTTTATTTACAGTAAAAGAAAATGATTTTTAATGCTTGTTTGAGTAGCTTTCCCGACAGTATACCTGGGTATGATGTCAGCGTGGGGTCAGCGATACTATTTAATCTATGAAACTTTTTTTAACAATTCTATTTTCAGCCTTGTGCTGTGCAGATCTTTGTTACGCTGCCAGTGCGGTAATCCCAAAATGGAGCACGATCAAACCAGCACCAGAACAGCACGAATGCACTCCATCTATCGCACTTCCCATCCAGCCAGCTCTCCGTGCTCTAACCCGACCCCCTGCCGGCCCTGTAATCGCCGGCCATTTATTTCCATATTGCGTGTGTTGTTTTATTGTCTTCATTTTTTACGTTGCCATGTCATGTCGGGTGTTGCCCTCCTGTGCAGATGTGCTCTGGCTCTGTGCGCCACGATATTTGCCCACACATGGGAGCTTTATAGTGATGCCAGCTGCTGTGGCACGCTCAGATTCGGAGACGGGTGTCTGACCCATCTGTCTCGCTTCTGTGCTGGTGCCAAAAATGAGGAGTTTCCCTTAACCTTAAGCGCATTCCATGTGAGAAATAGAGAGATGAAAGGACGACTGGGATGTGATAGATAGAGGGATTAAAGGATGGGACGGCGAGAACGAAAGCGAGCCAGGAAAGAGAATTGGATCATTCTGTGCTTGCTGTTCATTTGATGGACAGAGTGCGAGAGAGTGCAGACATTAAGGCCTGGCGTTTTGTGTGTGTATGTGGGTATGTGGGATGAAGGATGGCTAAAGTGTGTGAGAATGTTCCATTTGTTGAAGTGTGAACACCCTTAAGCATCCATTGTGCTAAACAAAAGCATATTTTCACAGCACTTTCTCTCTGGGAATGGAGATTTCACAGGGTGGTGTGTGTGTGTGATTTACCCAGATGGACTCTTCTGTGATTCTTGACATATGAGAGGCCCAATTTATTACCCTATAATAACATCCGTTTTGGTGGTCAGTTTTAAACAGGATGATGTTGAAAACAAGTTTTAAGATTTAGATATCAAATAAACCTGAAAAGTACAGTATGTCTGGGAGAAACAGTGGTGAGAATTTCCTTTTTGTGATTGGATCACTCGAGATGGATAATAGGTGTAAACGGAGCTTGAGTCTCATGGACTGATTAAACACAGAAACCCCTTTGCAAACAAAAAAAGTTTGGAGAACCATGCTTCTGGAACGTCTTACCTTCTCCCAAGCATTGCATTCCAAAATTTCATTAGCGGTTTGGAGAAAATAAATAGAGACAAATACCGAGTGAGGGAGGGAAACACAAAGAAGAGAATGTTAATTCCCATGTAATGATCCCAAATGAGAGGAGGAAAAAGAAGCATGCTATTTCAATTCATTGACACGAATGAGTATGGATGTTGTTGACTTCTTGCTCGTTCATGTTAGTGGTACAGAGAACTTCTTTTTTAGTTCAGCTGGCGCAGATCTTCTACACGACCAACACACAGCTCATTACATTATCACTCTCACACCTTCATTTCTTTGGGTCTCTTTCTTCATTCAATTATTTGACTCGCTTGTCTTCATTGTTGTTTATGGAAAGTTCTGAGGTAGAACAGAGGGATGGAGGGAGAGAGGATGGCAAAATAAATAATAGCTGGCTGCAAACGCATGTGCACCACAGCTGGAAGTGATTTCGTCTCTTTTAGAGTGGTCAGATGCATTATGGGAAAAGTGCAGATGGGCACAGGTGCAGTTGGTGGGCAGTGCTAGCCAAAATCAGCTCAGTGTATCCAAACATAAAAAGAAAAACAGCAGTCGAGCACAGCTGACCACTTCAAACCAACATCTTGTGGATGACACTTGCTCTTTATTGGTCATTAATTAGAGGTTCTCTCTTTCTTGCCAAATTTATCCCTGCACTTTTGTTCTCACTCTTGACTGCCCCCTACATGTCACAGAGATATTGTGCATTTTGTGGATTAGTTTGGGATAATTCATATATGGCATGAAGTTTTTAGTTTCTAATCTTTCAGCAGAACGTTTTTCATAGCAAGCTTGGACAAAATTAGAATGTAAGATTCTAATGTTAATTCTTGAAAGCGAATTTGAACTGAAAGCATGTCAATAAAAAATCCTGGGTTGTTTTAACACAATTTTGGGTCAAATATGGACAAACCCAGCCATTGGGTTACATTTTTAAACGACATTTTTAACCCAGTGTTTGAGTTTGTCCATATCTGACCCAAAATTGGGTTAAAACACC
>JAOTRC010000004.1:7431926-7446300 GCA_027497675.1 Cyprinella lutrensis
TTTGAGTTAATAAACTTAAATGATTTAAGGCAATCGGTTTCCTCAAACGGTTTGAGTTGAACTAACTCATCAGGTTTTACAGCAGCGTGAACAGCACAGACCACGTCGTATTTCCTAGATACAGGTCTTTTTTTTATGCGATCTCAGTCTGAACAGTCATATCAGAATTAGTGTAACTTTCACGTCTCTGTCTAGACAATTCTACCAAAAAAGACAAAAGCCTTCCATTCATTTCCAAATAGGCTAATAACTTTCAGGTTCAAATAATAATGAATGTGTTCATCAGTAGTTGATTAGATGCAATGTTGCAATGTTGAGAAAACAGAAGTGATATGATTTCTGTAAATGCAGTGATGAAAAGCTTGTGTCTCAGTTTTCAGTGATCGGCTCATGACTAGTGGCTCGTCTGTGAGTGTAATTCCACAAACCTGGAAGACCTTCTGAGCATATACAAAAGAGACTGATTTAATAATCGGAAACTCTAAATATTATGTTATCTGAACCACATAAATTATCTAAGTTGATTTGACAGAAGAAACTTTTTTTTACAGTGTACAAGCAGTATTCTTATTTAGAAAAGAAACATTTAAAAGATAAAAAAGAAGTAGTACACTGCAAAAAAATTATTGTTGGTTTAACTTAAAAAAGTAAGTAACCTGATTTTAAGTTGATTGAACTGGAAAAAGTTAGTTAATACAATGAAAGAGATTAATTTAATCATCAGAAACTCAAAATAATAAGTTATCTCAACCATATAAATTATTTAAGTTGATTTGACAAAAGAAAAAATGTTGTGATAACAAATCTTGAAAATATATATATACACATTTTTTTTTACAGGAGAATAAATGAATTATAAAATATTTGACTGCCATTGTGAGAATGTCATATAATCATGTAATCAACAAAAAAATAACTGTACTCTGAATATGAGTTTTTTAAAATGTAATATAATCTAATTAAGTTCTTCATTTTTGGAATCTGATCACACAATCCAAACAAAACATTTTTGTCTTTGTAACTTTAATTGGGTTACATGTTAATCAGCAAACGGCAAACAGCAATATGGGTCTGAAATGGAACGCTTTTCACAATCCAATCAATGCCCAATAAGTAAGAATACAGTCCTACCCTAAATTTTTAAATTAATAATGCTGTTTAATTAGGAAATAAATCACATTATAGAAGTAAAACTATGTGCTTATGTCAAGCACTAAGTCAAGTGCGGAAAGAGGGCATTCCCAGTGTAATTTACCAATATAGTGTACTGTGTAATATAATTTTTTATTATATATTAAATAAATTATAACTAATATATGAATTAAATTAATAATAATCTATATATTTTTAAGTCATCCTGTGGCCCCCTTTAAGCTTGCCCTTTAAGTGCACTATAAGTTGCTTAAGACGAAAGTTTGAACTAATTGGCAATTTAATGTCCCCTCAGTCTAACCAGTCTCTTTATAAGCAGCTTGTGTTTCGCCAGATAGTTTCACGGTTCACCTCACAAATCATCTGTCCTGCTGCTCTCTCAGCTGAGCTCATAGAGGGAGCCATTAATTAAGCGTGAAACCATGAGATGGCATTTTGGTGACACCTAGAATGCATCATGATGGACGAGTGTTCAAATGCAGGCTGTGAGCTCACCCAAGAGGAGTGTGTGTCAGTGTGCCTGCGTGTCCTTACCTTTTGGTTATCAAAGTGTGGGAAAGACAGGAGGGTGCGAACACAGCCCTAAAACAACACACAACAGGATATTTTAGTACACACGAGATATAAAGCCTTGAGCAAAACACATGTTTGCATCCTAATAATCACATTTTATAAGGTTACACTGCACATTCAATGCATGATTTTGACGTGATTATTCAGATATTAGTGACTTAATATATTATGAAAGTAATATACTCACGTGACATCTTTCAAGGAGTTTTTGAGCTCTTTTCCCAGGTTCTGCATGTAGGTCCACTGCTGCTCTGAGAGTGACTGGCCACCCATATAAATGTTCTCCACTCGTAACTGTTCCTCGTCGAACAACCACTGCACCACAAATAGCGGAGCTACAAAGGGACACATCCTTATTTTAAAGGAAGTCATTCTTATTAGCATTAGTCACTTCTGTGAGAATGTTTTCATTCATATCGCACAGACAGCACACCCTCACCGGTTATGTAGGAGTGCAGTTTGTGTCCAAAAAAGCATTGCCAATCCTCGCCTCTTTTATACTGTTGCTTGCACTTTTCTGGAACAACACCACTCCACAAACTATAGAGATATTAAATCATCAGAAAATAACAATATGTGCATGAGTTATGCCTTGAAGCTTAATTCCAATGCCTAATTCTGAAACAGTAGCACAGTTGCATGAGCAACAAAAGAAGTGCACTTAATTGTGCATTTGTAGTGTAATTCAAATCTTATTTTTTTTGGTACTTGCAGGTATTATAATATTACAGTTTTTCTCAAACGCAACTTTTCCCTCAAAAGTTCAGATCTCTCAACAATTAGTTTTTGTTCATGTCAGATTACAATTTCTTACTGATTTAAGCAAATTGCATGTGTTTTGGCAATTTGCACAATGACTAAGTGCACATGGCTTGTTGATCAAAACTGATAAGTTGATTCTGAGTGAAACTCTCAAGAGCCATCACATGCAAAATGAGTAATTTAGTGTTAAAAATCTCTCAGACATGTTATATTATGATATAACATCAATTATTTTGATATAGAATGTTTGTTATGTTGGCTAAAGATTGTTTTTTTTGTTCTGAAATAGGAATATAGATCGATATATACAGAGTTTGCTGACACAATTACCACCATTTTTGAACCATGAGGAACATCACAACTCTGAGCAACAGCGGTGCTGTATCAGTGCTGTATAAATATATTTGTAGTTTTACAATAATTTTTTTTTTTTTAGAAATGTGTTACATGTAAACTGAATTTACTTGTCATTGAAGAGCAATGGGAAGATATCTAAGAATATAGATATCTAAAAATGTAAAAATGTCTTAGCAACTGAGAGTTTTCAGTGTACATATAACACATTTGTGCAAAAATAAATGTACTGTATAAATACAAATGTTCATTTTCTTTTTGTGTACTACAGTATTAACTTTTCCTAGTCAATTTTTACTGTCTGTATCTGTATTTAAAATCCTTAGTGTGATACACAGACAAAACAAAAGTGTTATCAAAAAAGTAGACAGAAACCCCCATAAAATTTGTCTTTATCAAATATTTAAAACATCTAAAGATTTTGACCCTGTGTTTGGGTGAGTTACTACGTTTTGCAGACATGCAATGGAGTTGTGATGTTCCAGCAAACAGCTGTGACAATTGCACTTACAGTTTAGAGAATGTTAGGACTGTTTCAAAAATGTGCCAAAGCGATTGAGATAAACTATAATAAAATAAGTACACTTTGTAATATGCCAAATTAAAAGTTTTACTTTAACAATAATTGCTTATCAGTACATTTAGCAGTGCACCATATTTCAAAGTCAATAGAAGGTACTTGTTACAAATTTTACATGTAGTTACTGTATTATTAACTATAAATGATGCATTATTACATGCAACTAACCCTAAACCAACCAACCATAGTAAGTACATGTAGTTAATTATTATTACTTGGTACTTAAATGTATAATTACACTGTAACACAGTCACCTCAAAATAAAGCATAACCCAATAAAATAAAAAAATAAAAAACACACTCTTAGAAGAAAAGGTTCTAGATAGAACCTTAAAAGGTTCTAAAGTGCTACGTATTTGGAACCCCTAAAATTTTCTATATCAAAATTCAAGATATGGGGGTTAGAAAATGTGATAACATTATACATAGAGTGTATAGTTTCACTTCTTTTCCCTTATGTCTCTCAAAGGTCAGTAAATGCAGAGACAACACCTCATTTCTAAAGTTACAGTATCTGTAATCATATAGATTTAAGCTTTAAATGTTGTGAAAATATAGCAGGAAATGCTTTAAATATATGTTATTCATGTTCAATTTTATTGAACTAAGCCTAAACTAGCACAGTAACACTTTACAGTAAGGTTAATTAGTTAACAGTAGTTGATTAATTAACATGAACTAACAATGGGCAATACATTTGTTACGTTATTTGTTCATGTTAATAAAAATGTTAATGTTAGCAAATCTTTTGATTTTAATAACGTATAAATGTTGAAATTAATATTAACTAAGATTAATTAATGCTGTAAGTATTCATTCTTAGTGCACGTTCTAAGGTTGTTAAATAATGTTAAATAATGAACCTTATTGTGAAGTGTTACCACTAGCACATTCTTCCCTGAATTCAATCAAATGTAAAAAGAGGAGAGAGTGGCTGTATTTTCATTTTTGATGTGTTTTTCTGTTCCATCAGTTTAGTACACTTATCTGTTTTTGTTTGGAAGGGCTCACTGCTTCAGTCAAGGTTCATCTATCTGCCGAGGTCAGATTGTGCTGATACATGAAAAATAAAGCTGTCAGAATGCCCAAGAGACAAATATATTTCTTCTGTCCCAGCTTCCCTTCAGTGTGATACAATACAAGTTTCTCAGATATACACTGTGAACAGTGGAAACCTGCAATGGAGATATTTTTGCCAGATCTAGCTCGTTAAAATTTAGTTTTATAACAGCAAAATGGATTTTGTCCATCATTTGGTAGCAGTGCCCATGGAGGGTCAGCACCACCACTGTTTCAAAGCTTTGAGCTGGATCAAACCTGCTTTAAAAATATGCTAAATCTGTGAATTGTAACGCTGGATCACACTGTCATTGAAGGAAATGTTCCTCCTTATGAAATCTAAGCAGCATATACCAGTTCAGTCGTTGCCTTGCCAGACAGCAAAAGCGTGACGTTTTATAAGAACTTAATGTGATTTCAGCAGAAATGGGAGATGATCTGTAATTTGCTATCCTTTCAGTTCTGAGCCACTGATTTCACCCTCACAGTCATGATTGGGAACCACAACTGGAGCTCGACCTGTCAGACAGTATCCAATCAGAGACAGCTTCACTTGCCTCAGGCTTTGTGCGGTGTTGATGAAACGCATTTGAGTCCCACACACACCTGAAACTGCATGCAACAATCCCCAGGCTCCTATTAAGACAACCGGAAGATTAAGAGTGATTTAAGTGTTGCGCTTCAGATCTTCCGTTAAGGGAACTCAGGGAGTCTCAATCCACTCACAGTCTGGAAAAGAAAGTAGTCAGGAAAATGACGTCACGTGGACAGTCAAAGTAAAGTCTACTGGATAGTGCGCACGCGGCGAATGCGTTTTTCCATGCATGGGCTGCACCAGGGCAGGAATTAGCTGGGGGCCCCTGGGCTTGAGTTTATGTTTGGGCCTTACTTGTGCTACAAACATCAGGTTACACTTTATTTCAATAGTCACTTTAGACATTCTACTAACTATAAATAACTTTTCAACTACATGTCAACTGTCATTAGAGTATTAGTGGGCTATAGTAGACTGTCAGACTGTTAGGTTAGGTGTTAGGGTTCAGGTTAGGAGAACAAGTTGACTTGCAGTTGTTACTTTTATAGTCAGTAGAATAGCCTATCTGTTGGGGGACCAACAAAATGAAGTGTTAATAAAGTGTTAATATCTTAAAGCAGATATTAAGCAGACAGTCTACTAATACTCTAATGATAGTTATTGACATGTAGCGGCAAAGTAATCAAAGACTATCAAAATAAAGTGTTACCAAACATCATTATGAATGTCAAAAGTGGACTATCAAAATAAAGTGTTACCAAACATCATTATCAGTAGCACAAATTATACAAAATTTGATTTAAATATGCTTATTCCTAGAGCAATGAATATATTATGCAACATGCCTATAGTCAAAGTTTAGTGGTTGGCTATTATTAGTCATTATAATACTGGGTGGGTAAATGTATGGGCTTTTTCAGATCTTTCGATCTAATGTACGAAACTTGTTCAATTTATACTAAACTTCTTTAGATATACGGGAAATCGCAATGGAAGACGATTTCAATATTAGTGAATGCGTAAGTAGACGCGCGAGAGATCACTTCCGGCGTAAAGTCTGGAAACGGTTCAGTTCGTCGGTTCAGTTGGACATCTGATTCAGATCACTTCGACGGCTGTTAACAAGAGGTAAACACTATATAAATACCGTTCGTTTTCTCACACAAACCGCTTGTTTCGTGTCTTAGGCCGTCATACTTAAATTCACGAGTCATTAAATCATGTTTAATTTGGACTCCTCTGTACATGCTCTTTTAGGAGATCCCCATAGACCTCCATATGACTGACAGACAACAACGGTGGTTTGACAAAAAATGTCAAAATTGAAAATGCTGTGGAATCAAAGACACCTGTATCTTGGATGCCCTTGAGGTAAGCTAAAACATATCATGAGCTAGACGGAAACATGAGCTAGATTGATGTATTTGAGTCATCAACTAAGACTAGCTTTTTCAGCATCTCTGGCAAGTGATCCATGTGTGTTTTTACAATGTTCTTCAAAATTTCTTTTCCATTCCTCATTCTGTGTGATTACACTTGATTCTTGTGAGACATGTAATATCGTCCTCATATTTTTGACTTTGCTGCTTTACTCCTATTTGTCTTGGTTGTTATTGGACCAATATGCTTCAAAGCTTTCTTTCATAGCTAAGAGACTATTGCACAGTGGAAGGCTGTGTGGATTATTATGAGTGAAGAAAATATTTGATTCATTATTATGTTATGCTGCCGTCATTTATTCACAAGGCTTTGGGGGATCTGCTTTCTTTTTTTCCTTTGCTTTTCAACGCCAAGGTTGTGATACCACACACATTTGAAATTTAATTGAAGTGAATTCATTCTGTGTGGGTGAATAGAAAGGTGAGTCATGCAAGATGTGCATTGTATCTGCAGGAATCTAAATCACAAATCACAGCACCATCATGTCACATTGTCTAGTCCACACTCTCTGTTCCTAATTAGAAAACATTTTTTATTTTGAACATGTTGGCAGATGTGTAAATTTCATTATTACAATTGTGTGTGTGCAGCTTTTTTGTCATCACCTGACCAGTAGCTTGCCAGCTCTTTCCTGTGTGTGTGTCTCCAATACAGACCCACACAACTGCCCCAATGCATGCTAACGCTATTGTCCTCATTACTGTTGATTTTGATGCCAAAATTGACTTTTTCCAGGTTTAGAAGACACATTTTAAAATTATGCTTTGCATATAACCAGCTTTTCAGTTTGGTTCTTCAACACATAATGAGGTAGATGGAGGTTGAAATATCTTGATTTTTTTTAGTTATAACAACTTATTTGAATTATTCTTGAGAACCCATGGAAGTGGACTATCCCATTTAGGTTTTATTTAAGCCCAATTTAAATGAGGAAGTAATTACGAAGATGAGTGAATGAGCGAATTGAATCAAGCTAAGTGCCAGCTGTGAAATAATTTATCTTTTCTTATATTTTTTTCTACTTTAAAGATGGCTTGACATTTTATTCCAAAGTCCAATTAAGGGAGAGAAGATGCGCTCTCAGTGGAGCGGACTCGCCCTGTGGCAACGCGCACAATTTTTAATGGGTTTATGTGTTTGATTTTTCCAGAGGTGGAGAATTTCACACATGAATGGAGCAGACCTCTAACATCAAACACAGACGGTGCCTATACCATGCTCTGAGGAGGACTAGGAGGCTAAACATATAGGCTTATTCGCATCACCTTCTAAATTAGGATGAACACTGTTCTGAACTGCTAGCAAAGCCAATGCTGCAATATCTATGCAAATGTAAATCACGCTCTCACAAAAATTCTGGATGTTTTTCACAGGCTTTGATTGTCACGGATCCATCGGCATCAGCACCAGACACCATCACTCCGCCCACTCGTTCCAGTTCCCCGGAATACTAATCACCATCACCTGTTATCATCAATCACCGTACCAATCACGTCCCCTACTTAAACTCACCTCCCACAGTCATTCTTTGTCTGGTCTCGTCAATGCTACGACTACAGACTCCCGCTACATCTCCTCAGAATTCAAGTCAACTTACCCGTTCCAGCGTCCTTCCTGCTTCCATCTGCCTGTCGCTCCTGTCTCCGTGTACTGCTGGTTCTCATCCCCGTGGCTGCAGCCTCTCCTTCTCCATAACCTGCTCAAGATAAGAGACTCACTATCAGACTGTTTATCTTCCATTGTTTCTGCTCATCGGTGTCCAGTGTCAACATACCTCTGTTCAATAAATCTAACCACTCATCCATCTGTGTCCTTCTGTTTCATGACACTTATAAAAATTTGGGACCAAAAGTTATTGAGACAATTTGACCTAGTGTTTTGCTTAAGTGTTTTTTTCTTTAATTGCTAATGCAACCTTTTACACCACAGACTGAACAAATTTAAGCATTTCTTGGTATTTGGTTGACCTAAATTGGTATTTTCTAATTGTGTAGTTAAATTTAACAGCTGACAGCTTTTCAACCTAATTCATTTGTGAGACAGTCTAACAGAAGGATGGCCAAAACCAGAGAAATATTGTATTGCCATTTTCTAAACTATAGCGAAAATAATCCATCTGTGAAACAGCCTCTGATCAGCTTTCATATTTTCCCCAAATCTGAAGAGAGAAAACCCATGGCCCATAATGCTTCATTTTGTGCTTATATCTATAACTTTCACTTTTGTTGGGGTGGTTGTGGCAGGTGGGGTGTTATGGCTACCAAGGGGCCTGCCACATTCCACCCCAAAAAAGGTAGTGCCGTGGGGCAGACAGAGCCATGCAGCTCCAGCATGAGTTGACAACACAACAACCAAATATGCAGATCACTTCTTACAACTCTTGCTCGTGTTAATGTGATTCGGTGGCTTTGCAGGTTTGAATGGCACAGCTAGTGCTTTTGGGTATTTGGACAGATTTCAAAGGTAGTCATACCTCATACATTTACAGAATAACAATGGAGCTGTGATTGAATAAGGTTTCACCAGCATGTTGCTTTATAAAATCCTTAAAATCTGTTAATCACAAAAAAGGATTAATTATTAGACTAATTACACAAGGTTATATATAGCTCCTGGTTATTGACATGGCAAAAGTGTAATGGCTGAAACAGCACAGAGAATAAAGAAATGTTCGAGACTAACTGAATTTACCCTATTGTCCCAATAATTAAATCCTCAAAAGAATAAAAACTTGTAAGACAATGTATCTTTTACCCTGGCTATAAATGGCTTCATGTTCCTTTTTCCATTATTGTTTTGGAGTAGCCTCCACAGGGAACCCAGGCCCTGCAGATAGTCATTGATATCTGTCAGTAAGTTAGCAAAGACAGTTTAATGAAGCTGAAAGGACGGCTAATGAATGCATGATGGGATAGAATATGTCTGGAAGGGCTAATGTGACATATATATATAAATAAAGGAACTGAAGCTGTCTTCTGTCTTAACTTCATTTATTTAAATGTACAAGACAGTGGAGAAAAAATAACACATTTTATATCTCGGCAGATCTATCTATCTATCTTTTTATCTTTTACTATAGACAAGAATATATAATATCACGTTTAAGCAAATTACTTTATAAATGGTCCCATATTTAAAGTAAAGTCAATTGATTTACAGCTTTTGGTTTTGCTTTATGACCCAGATTTTACTTTGGACATCAAGTGATGACCCAGCACAGAGCACAATACTTTAACATATTACTGTAAAACAAGGTCCAACTGAGGAGGGAGGTTAGGGGCTCTGGAGGTGGATGCAGACTGAAGGAATCTGGGATAAGCTTGCAGAGGGAAACCCCCTTGAGGAGATGATGAAGGGAGGTGCTTGAGTAGAGCCAAAAAATCAACTGACAGTGATGGAGGCAGGAGAGCTGGACACTCAGGCAGAGCTGAGGTGATGAAAGGACCAGGCAACATCGTAGGACCTGGAGGCCAAGGCGGAGCCGCCGTGACGTGTGGGCACGGTGGAGCCAGAGTGCCAAAGGACTGAAGCAGAGCCGGTGGGAGGTAGAACCAAAGGTGGATCCGAAGTGAAGGAGGAGCTGGGTGGAGCCAACTGGTTGATGTACCAAGGTTAAGTGAGGGGTTCAGTGGCCCAAACGGAGCCAGGCAGCAGAGCAGAGCCAATAAAGGAGGAGCTGAAGGACTGAAGAGAGCCAGCAGAGGTGGGGCCTGGGAACTGGATGGCTAAGCATACTTGTAGATGTGCGGGACCAGTAGAACCTTGAAGCTTGGTGGGACAGCAGCAGTAGACTTTGAGGAATCATATTTTCCAATCCATCAATTACTAATGTATAAACCTGGCACAGCTCACCCTCAGCAGCGGGAGTATGGGCAGAGCTCCACTCCATGCCCTCGTACTCAATTAATATTAACCTCGACGGATGTCGATGCGGACTCACACTCCTGGTCCGACTCTCGGCTCCAGGTCAAAGATTGCCTCAGTAGTCTCTGACACTGTTTTCGTGATGGGCTTGATCTCCTTGTCTGTAGTGGGCTCTTGGTCCGTGGTGGACGTCGTTAAAGTCTTGCTGTGCTCTTGGTCTGGAGTGGGGCTGGTGTTTTCTTCTTCCTCGATGATCCATAAAGGATCCATACTGGACCAGCACCTACTCCACACTTATAGCGAATGTCCCTTGAGGACCATCGTCAGGTAGATGTGCAACCAGGCTAGTCTTGAAAAACACACACCTCCGGGAAATGAGTAAGGCTAAGTCAAAAAAATTCACTGAGTGTTTCTCCAGGGAATGATTCTCTTTGGGCCTGTTCACATATCGCGTCTTTTGCACGCTCAAGTTCGTTATTTCAAATAGGCGTGTGGTATGCGCACTCATAATGGAAGCGATGTGGTCGCGATGCAATGCGCTCGTTTTTTCCAAGCACGTACGCGCTGCATCGAGATAAAAACATCTCAACTTTTCAGAACGCCGCAAGCGCACCATAAGCGCACAGTTGGTCACGTGACAAGAACCAACCAGAGCGCATCCGCCCTAAGCAAAGCAGGCTGACATCTGTTAAGTCCATAATATCACACGTATAAACCTTTCTGTTTTGTGTTTGGTTTGTTTAATCATGACTTAGCTTTAGTTAATCGCGAAATGATGGAGAATTAAAAAAGTATTTAATCACAAATCCAATTGGAACATTCAGGAGATCACAGGAATAATACTCAACCACAACAACCACATAAAACATAGACAACACTGAACAATGAACAGGGGGAACTAAGTCCTTAAATACACAGGGACTTGTCATCATAATATGGAACAGGGGCGTACCTCAGAAACCATGACGAGGAAAACCACCATCAGAAACCATGGCAACTTACAGGGAAAACAATGAAGGTGAAATCAAAACACAATGAAACTTAACACAACAAAAGTTTTCTAGTTGTATTTACACTGTTCTATAGATGCTTTTGTTGTTGGGTTTAGGATAGGAACGGCACGTTCTGTGACAATTTAGAGTTAATTTACTATCCAAAACTATAATTTGATTGTTACTGTTATTGTGTACCACATTGTACATATCTCTGTGTTCATTTGGGTACCTCATTACCTATATTGTGTAGGTATGTTGTCTAACAGTCGATATTATACAACATTCAGACTGGTACATCATTTGGCTGGCTGAAAGTCTAACAAGAATCTTCATTTAAACCTTGTGGGAAAGGAAAATCCTTTGAGATGTTATCTTAAAGGTGAAATTGATTTAAGGCACAGTACAATTTTATTCTAATAAACAGTTTCAAACCAAACAAAACGTTATGTCATGTAAAAGGATCTTGGGCGATTTTATCATCACCTCAGCACCAAAGACAGGGTGGAGCAACAAGAGCAACAACCCTTTCACCCATTAAAGGCCAATAAGTAACATGCTTGTTCCAGCTTCAGGGCAGAATATTTCCCACATTACTCTGGTGTGAAAATGGAAACAGTTGATTCCCAATGGAATTCATTAAGCTAAAGCAAGGTAACGGATAGATATAGGATGCACCTTACCCACAGACCTAGATTCATCTGTTGTGTTTGAGAAGGCAAATATCAGTATATTGCTCATATTACTTAAGCACTTAACCTGTTCTTGCACCACTTGTGGATTCTACCTCAGAGAGGTGTCTTATTACCTACTGTACATTGAAGGAAAGACTTGGGTGTTATCTAGAATATCACAGAAACAACTGGTGAGCTCTTTTGATGTAGTCGCAAAAACCTAGCAAACCTAAGAAAACCCTAGCAACCACCTATAAATGCCAGTAGCAACGCCTTTTTACAGTAACCAACCAAAACACTGAATACCTGTCTACAGGCACAATTGAAGGTGTAACAAGATATTTCTTTCTGTTTTGACTTTATTTTTGCATTGTCAAGCGAAACTTGTCAATCCTATTTGCATGCAAGTTAAATATAGCAGAGGGCAAGGCTAAATATAGCCAACTAGGCCTTAGCTTGGCCTTATCTTTACTAAAATAGCACCATAGTTGATGGCGCAGAGGTGACAATACTCATGTAGTGAGGAGCGCTGTCAGTAGTTTGGAATGCAGTGGGCTGGATAAAACACTGAAACAGGGGTGAACTATGATGTAATTTAAGGGATGTTGGGAGGAAGTTGAGAAAGATGTTGAGATGTTAATGAATTTGAAAGCCAATGATCTATCAATTAATTCAATAATCTGAAAACCATAGTTCCCTCCATAGATAAATTTACATGGCCCAGAGCTTTCACTGAAATACAGAGTTTAGGTACATATTTTTAATGCATATTTCTTGTCACTGACCATTAACTGAATTAACTGACCAATTGAATTAATTGATAGGCCATTATATAATTTACATTATATAATGGCCCCAACATTATTCAAAAAATAAGAATGCAACAAAAGAATGTGTGAATGTCATTGCATAAGATAATAAAATAGCAAAACAAGTGGCATTTACTGTTTCTGTTTTTGAAACAAGTTCTGCCGTTATCAATTATTCATTGAAATGGAATCGTTGTTGAGTGTTCATTTACGGTAATATACTTGCTTTGTTGCCACTAGGTCTCATGATAAAACTCAAGAGTGTCATTCCAGAGAGTTTGAGGATGTTGCTGACAGGCTGAATGTCCGACAGACACATCCTGTGTTTTATCAGCTCTGAGATTCCTTTAGCGGACATGGAAATGTGTGACTAACTAAGAGTGTCGGAGTTCTTAACTCTCTTACCCCTTTGCATGGTTATATTGCTTGGATATATTGGAATGGAATTGTTAATTATTTGTTTAGACTTAAGAATATTAAACATGAATTATTAAAAAACCTACATAAATACAGTAGCCTACCAATAATGTTAATAAAATAAAATAAAATAAATATTAAACAAATTAGGTAAAAATAAATCCTTTTTTAGAAAAATTTTTTTTGCATGTTGCTAGGGGTTTGCATACTGGGCCAAAGTACAGTGCAACTATGAGGAGTTTACTATTTTATTACCCCAACGTTAAAATCTTAAAGAGACACTACATGTAACCTTTTTTTTTTGTTCAAAAATTATAAAATTCCATACATTTCAAACAAAGACATCCTCAAAAGGTACCATCAAAATAAAGTGTTATCTTGTATTTTAATCAATAGTTTTAAAAGTTACATGATGTACCTGAGTTTACTATGAAAACTACTGTCTTTCCTAGGCTGTAAAAAAATGTAAAATAAAACTGTATCTGCACTTATTGACAAAACACTTTCATGAAATTCATCTCCAGACCTGCTTAGTGAAGAGTCACTTCACTATCTTTTTACCGTTTAATTTGAGATAAACTGCCGTTGAATACATGCTGAAAATGAAATGTCTGGGTATGAAACCCCCGTTCTCTGAAGGAGGGAGTTGAGATGCTACTTGATATTATGTCAGAACGACTGACGAATTGGGATCTCGCCTGAGAGTCCAATCACCTTTGAGCGGTACAGCAATTGTAGTGACCGGACATAACGTCTCTGTTCCCTCCTTCAGGGAACAGGAGTTACATTAGTAACCTAGACCAATAGGTCTTCAACCCTGCTCCTGAAGGCCCACTCTCCTGCAGAGTTTTACTCCAATCCTAATCAAAAACACCTGAACCAGCAATCAAGCTCTTCAGGATCAAGACTGAGACAATGTTTACACAGAAACGATTCTGAAGAGAAAACGCGAAAGTGACGTTGCGTGTTCTTTTTTTATTCTGCGTTTAGACGAGCGTTTTTAGACGAGACGAGAATGGGAAATCTGCGTGCAAATGGAGACGCAAAAGTGTGTTAAATTCAATGTAGTATGCACTTCAGGCGGCTAGTGCATACTACAACAACACCAAGTCCACGCACCTGCGTACAACCTTCACTGTCAAGCAGACTTTTGCGTTTTTACC